>PVIR01001369.1:0-125988 GCA_004026965.1 Petromus typicus | reverse complement strand
TTTTTGCTGAGCCGAGTTACAAAGATTTTTGTCTTACATTTGCTCAGGAAATGGTAAAGTATGCTTCATGTTTCTTGGACTTGGTATTTGTTGAGTTTCTCATATCTGTGCTCTTATAGTGTGATTAAATTTGGATAAATGTCAGCCATGATTCCTTCAATTATTTTTGTTTGTGTTGCTCTAGTCTTTCCTTCAATGATGAATCAAAGATGTGCTAAAACCTTTAATGTCTCAAAGTTTCATTTAATTTACAAACTCTTTTTAGATTTTATTTCAATATTTTGTACTTATTTGCCTTCCTGTTCATTCATGCTTTCTTTTGCAATGTCCAATTTGTAGTTAAGTGTATTTTGTACACTTCTTCCATTTAGTGGAGACCCTTTTGACTGTTCTCAGTTCTATTGGATATATGATGCTTTTCAGTGCAGCTGGCAATAGTAGCAACTATATAATGTGATGGGAAAATGCTGTGTAACAACTTTAAAATATTATAATAAAAGGTAGATTGTTTAAAAGATTTTAATGAAAGATAGATTATAATAAATGTGATATGGGCTGGGGATTTAGCTCAGTGATTCTGGCGCTTATCTTGCAAGTGCAAGGGCCCAGGTTGCATCCTCGGTACACATAGAGCAATACTGGGCATGGAGATTCATGCCCAGCAGCAATCAGTAACACTTACCACAGTGCTGGGCATGGTGACTCATGCCTGTAATCCCAGCATTAGGGAGGCAGAAGCAGGAGGATTACTGTGAGTTTGAGGCTGAGCTCAGGGCCAGCCTGAACTACAAAGTGAGACCCTGTCTCAAAAAAAAACAAACAAAAAAATCCCCCCAAAAACAAAAAAAAAAACAACAACAGCAACAACAACAACAACAAAAACCCTAAAGAGAGAGAGAGAATCTCACTGAAAACATCCTGTCTCTTTGGACTCATCATTTTGGCCATTCCTGAGGCAGTTCTGGAAGTCACTTTTTGTGTTTTTAATTGTGTTGTTGCAGCTGCCTTGATGTAGTGAATTGATTCCAAATGTTTACCTCTTGTGGTTGTTTTGACTTTGGAGAAGAGCCAGAAGAAGTCACAAAGTGCTAAACCCAGTGGTGAGATGGATGAAGACACACTAGTTAATGTCTCTATGAGCTTGTTCTTTTGTTGGATGACGCTCAGTAGCAGGATTCACCAGATTTTTTAATGTACTGTGTAGACATATTCATGAAAGAGAACTGGCAGGTGAGAGTCTGGAAAACACGATGAGATGTGTGTGGAGCAAGGGGAGTGTTTAGAAAAGGATTAAGGATGTGTCTTTTACTGTAAAAAAATTTTAAAAGACTTCATCCACCACATTTTTGATCACCTCTTGCATTTCTGACTGTGGCTGAGACCTTGGCACTTCTCCCTGTAACTGTCCAGTGGACCCTCCATGTTCTGAGTTTTATTACTAACCAGTGGTCTGTTGCATATCTGAATGAGTCCTCGGCAGGTAGCAACTGTTCTGTCTGTGCAGTACTTGGGCATAGAGGTATCTTGTAGGATGATAAACACCTTTCAAGCTTGGGATTGACAAAAGTTGTTCTACTCTTTAATTCTTCAGCTAAGGGTAAATATTTTAGGTTATGTAGGCCATATGGTCTCTGTTCCAACTGCTCAACTCTGCTATTAAACTTCAAATGCATTTACAGTATGTAAATGAATAAATATGGCTCTGTTCCAATAAAACTTTATACATAAGACAGGTGGCAGGCCAGATTTGGCTCACGGGTCTGAACCTATTGATGAGTGGGACTGCAACTGTGACTTTGTGTGCATGTGTGTGCATGTGTGTGTGTGCGTACATGTTTATGCATATGCATATTTTGCAGCTATAGTCTCCTAGATAAAATTTGTGACAAACTTATTCCAAATTAAAGCAGAAAAAGAGGCTGTAGTTGTAGAAACTTTTCAAATTGGTGCACCCTGACACTCGCTTTCATTATTTTTGCTGCTGTTTTTGAAATGCTAAGTAGCGAATCGTTTAAAGCTGACATTTAAACTAATTGCACTTTAATGTACATTTGACATATGAGGCAACATATTGCAATCTAAAAATAATTAAGATAAATCATTTGCTTATGTTGCCGTGCAAAAGACAAACCATTTTTCATCCTTCTCTCTCCCTCCCAATGTCTGATGTAGGGTGTCTTGAAGTCAAAGCAGGGAATTTGAATTTGCCAGTAATCCTGCATGTCAGTATTACTGGTATGGCATGTGGAGTGGAGGCAGCCATTTCCCCAGATCCTTTCTGTCGTCAGAAAACCTCCCCAGATGGGGCTGCATTCCAGGCTCTGTGCTTCTGAATTCCTCCCGAGCACTTTGGCAGGCAGCCAGTGTGCTATGAAGGATTAGATTCTGTGTCTCTCCCTTTTACATAAAGCCCCAGAGGACTTCGCTCTTCAACTTTTGAAAGACTGGCTCCAACCACCCGATCCAACAAGTGGGCCCATTTGTGAGCTGAATGTCTTGGGAATCATGCTGCACAAATAGGTCATAGTTGAATAACCACTATGTGCAAATTGATTTTTCTCTTTGGGGGAAAAGGAGAAACCTTCATAGTTTTCTCTAAAGGGTTTATACCACCATATAACAACTGTCACAGAGCACAATGCAGTTTTGAGTAGAATGGATCATTTGTTTCTCTGGGCAGTTCATTTTTAGTTATAGAGTTAGCTGATCATATTTCAAAAGCTTGCTGTAATGTATGTTCTTTAAAGGCAAACTTTTCTCCACTTGTGATAAGAAAGTGAAAATTTCCAGCTTCGTTCTGTGTGATTATATGTTATGAAACCAAATGGCTTTCCAATATTCTGGCACAAAGACAATTTTTTAGTTCTTCATAAGTATAAATTTGGGATATGCTTTAATAAAAGGAATGTACCATTTCTCCATATTATGTTTTCATGAAAAGAATTATATTTTAAAAACAGATGTATTATACTGTATTAAATAAATATTTTAACATGTGTTCTGTACAAGTTTACTTTGCTACAAAGTAAGTTCTGTTATGGCTGATACCATGTACATCATTTTTACTATTGCATCTTTTCTGGTTGGAGACACCCCGGGAATAGTTAATTTAGTGTAAGTATTTGTGAAGAATGAAATGAAAATATTGAATAAATATTATTAGGTAGGGTGACTTAATAGCTCTCTCTCTCTCTCTCTCTCTCTCTCTCTCTGTGTGTGTGTGTTTGTGTGTGTGAATTTGTGTATGTGTGAGGGTCATTTCTGTTAAGGTGGGCTTGAGTAATTTGTTAAAGTCTATGTTGGTAAAACAATTTATAGAAAGCCTCAGAGAAATAAAATTTTGTTGGAAAAACTACAAAAATGGAAATAGTGTGAATCTTTTAATTCTTTTGTGTATATACCTAGCAGAGGAATAGCAGGGTCAAATGGCACCTCTAATTGTAGTTTTTGGAGGAATCTCCAAACTGATCTCCACAGGGGTTGTACGAGTCTACATTCCTGCCAACAGTGGAGAAGGGTTTCTTCTTCTCTGCAGCCTCGCCAACATTTATTGCTGGCTGATTCTGAGATAGCAGCCATTCTTTGTGGAGTGAGATGAAATCTTAATATTGTTTTCATTTGCATCTCTCGAATGACTAGTGATGTTGAACATTTCTTTGTATGCTTTTTAGCTGCTTTGATTTCTTCCTCTAAAAAATGTCTGTTCATTTCAGATGCCCATTTTTCAATTGGGTCATTAAATTTGGGTGGACTGATTTTTTTTAAGCCTTTGTACCAATAAAGATTTCAATTTTAAAAAATGGAAAGTGTGGTGGTGGAGAAAGAAGGGTATACCCTTGGATGAGACAGAATAATCTCTTTTATTTAGTGTTTTGTGCTTCTTCTCACCCTTCTTGGAAATCAGTACCAAGACTTCTAAACTTCTGGAAAATATCAATATGTATTAATCATATGAATCAGAGACTAATCAGTACAGTTTAAGATTTTGATGATGCATTTAGAAACCTCGTCTCACAAAATAGGAGCAGTCACTCAGAAGATGTTGTATCAGTTATTAATTTCCAAATGCTTGTGAATTTCAATCCTTTGTGTTCTTAATAGTTTCTAGTTTTAGTGAATTATAGTTTGAAAATGTACCTTGTATTGTTACAGTTCTTTGCAATTTGCTTCGTGGGCCAGTTTTTGTACATGTCCCTGAGATGAAGGTTGCTCCTCAGTTGGGAGGTGCAGGTGTCCATACAGGCCTGTGGGATGTCTTCTATATACCTAGTGGTATTTTATTTCTACTTTCCACCAATGGTGTTATATTACAAATCTTTGATGATGGTGGTCTTGTCAGTTTTGCATATTTTTTCAAGCTTAACTCTTAAGGATAGTGCAGACTAGTATTTCTACATGATCTGAGACAGTACAGTGTCTACCCACAGTGGTCCAGAGTGGGCTTCCCGGGTGATTTCACACAGTTTCCCCAATTCTGTGTCCAGTGACTTCACCTTGGCAGCTGAAATTGACCGTTGCAGTAGTATTTACACCATGGAAATTAGCAAATGTCACTAATCAAAGCTGTTCACTTCTATTTTCAAAGTGCCAATGTACACATTTGCTTCTGCCCTAATAGAGTAATCTTCTTTTGCTGAAAATGACTTTTGCTGTATCAAATACTTTCTCTGATATGAAAATAGTTTCTGGAGATTTTTTCTAGCTATTTGCTTGACTTGAGAGCACGATTCTCCAGGGAATCTTTGAAATGCTTCTGCCAGATATCTGGATGCACTATCAGGAAGGATGACTGTTCAAACTTAAAATATCAACTGATTACCAGAATAGCTGACCTAGAACAGATGGGAAATGCTAGGTATTGGCAAGGATGTGGAGCAGTCTGAACTCTCAGGCCTTGTGGTATGAGTGTTAATTGGTGTTATCACTGAATACAAAGCTACCTCTTCCTTTCCTGTGACCCATCAGTTCCTCTCCCAGGTAGCAGAAAGAAGCACACATACACACTCGAAAGACATAGCAAGATGGGTGCATCAAGATGGGCATGATATGCAAGATGGGCATGCTCAAGAAACTAAGGGAAGTGCATTGATAGTGGAATGGTTGGAACATTTACTCAAGAAAAACTACAGAGCAATGAAAACAAAGGTGAGCAGTTGGAATGAATTAAGCACAATGTAGAGATAGAAGCCAGTTATTAGAGAGTAAATACTACACAATTCCACTGATAATGAGTTTTAAAAGTAGCAAAGCTAATCTTTGCAGTGAAAGTCAGCATAACAGTTTCTCCTTGAGAAGTCAGTGTCCAGACATGGCCATCCCTAGATCTCAGCTTGCCACTAATGCTCTAATTCTTTTTACTAGTGTGTTCGGTTAGTGACTTTTCACCAGCCTATCACTAGCATTTGTCCTTTGTGTGTATTCAATCAAAACTGAAAGAAATTAAATTAATTTTATTAATTTTATATAATTAACTGATGACCTTTGCACATTCAAAATGGATGTTTCAGACTCTAGACTCTCCTAGGCTTTCAGACTCACCTGTATTCTCTGGCCCTGAACTTCTAGATATATTCTTTCTTTCACCTCCATTCAGAATGGAAGTAGGAGAGTTCATTTCCTTATCCACCTTTTCAAGGGGATTTCTGTCTGTCTTCTTTCACCCTGTCATCAGTGTCAAAGCTTTCCTGGGTTCTGGTCTTAGACAGGCATTTCAGGGTCTATTCAGATGTGAACACTGAAGTTTAAGATCCCCTGAAATTCCTAGATGTGCCCAGGACAAACACTGGTTTAATTGCTTGTTTACCTACTAGGAATCTTGTTTTTTTCTTCATAATTTATCTCAAAGGCTATTTCTCATTTTTTTCTCCAAATTTGGCCACTCACTCCTACAAGTAATAATATTCCATTGAGCACATTTACATGTATCAGAGTAAAACATTTGAAATCTCTGTTGGCAATACTTAACACCCAGAAATCATTTTTTTTCAAAACTCCTTCTTCCTGGATCTTTGGTGGCAGAGCTCTTATCTACTCAAGTATTTTATTTGACCATTGCTACCTATTTCATGGAATAAGATTTGATGATGGTACAGGTGGATGAAGCAGGTGGCTGGAAATAAGACTGGTTTGGAGGATGTAGTAAAATCCTGTGCTGTGTTCTAATTATCATCTATGTTATCTCATCTGCCAAGTGAGAATTGGCATATTCTGCTTTCTCATTTTGTTTTCAATTTTAAAATTAGCTAAGTGATATTTTTTAAAAAGTCCTATTTTTATTATTAATAAATTGTTTAAGTTATTCATATCTTCTCTTTTGTTCATATGGAATAAAGTAACGTGTTGCTATAATTTAGCATTTTATTTAAAACTATTACTGTTCAGCACCTATAAAAGATACTGTTCTTTCCTCTCAGAAATGGCAATGACAGAATATGAATTAAGACTTCACCATTATCATTGCAGCCCAGGCTACACTGGTATTATACTTTGTGAGTATTGCTAAGTTTATGCTCCTCATTTATGAATTTTTACAGTTTTCCAGTATATGTGTACCTATTTTCCAAGTTGATACATGTATAATAATGAGCAAAAACTATAACAGTACTATCATAAAGCAATGGAATGGCTTAGAAACTTAAACAAAAATACTTTACTACTTTTTACTACTAAAGGTGTAAATGGTAGATACTGGAAGATCCACTTAAAATGAATTAATAAACTCAACGCTTAAAAATTCAATAATTACTTTTGCTTCTAGACAATAAAAGCATTCTACTCAGTTCTTGGAGCTTAAAATTCATTGTAGAGCTTCTCTTTCTAGGAGAGAGCGAGCCATAAAACTTGTGTTTCCATCACACATATACTCAGAATTTAATACTGTTTTATAAAGCCTCGGTTTACATTGGCGAGTATGTAAAGCTTAACTTATACCTGTGGAATCAAGTTCACTTTAAGGCTGAGGCAGGTAATAAGATGCTATAAATATTATTTTAAGTGTTTTTAAGCAATGATTTAATCATTATTTTTATTACAGTATTAAAAAATCACTATATAAAAATCTAAGCATGGCAAGATAAGAAGAACTCTATGCTAGGGTAGTAGTTTTCACTTACTAACTGGTGCCCTGTGAAATTTCAGGTTAGAAATGGTGTAGTTTTATTTATTAGATGGAGTTTTCCATAATGCTATCTATCTTCCCATAGTGTAATATGGGAAGATCGTTTCGACCCTTATAAAATGAGTATATTACCAGAGTCGGTGCACCTAGCAGCCATAAACACAGCAGTACATAGTGCAGCCCTGCAAACTGTGAAGCACTATAAATATATATGAGAATCATGCATTTGGTAGAGTATTGTGGATTCTAACTTAAATTTTAATTTAGTACTTGTGGTATTTGTTTATCTAGAAATTAGACTAGGAGAGAAGGAGATATGAGAATGTAAGAGCAGAGGTTATGCTCAAACACATATACATACCATAGGGGGTAGTAAAAATCAATAGTGCAATTTATAATTCATTTTGGAAATGATTAGCCTGATCGTATAGAGTATTCACTTTTTTCATTATCATTGCATCCTCCTTCTCATTATTTGCAGGTAATAAGGATAAAACAGATGTTCATAGAAATGGAGTTCAGTCCTCACCTGATGCCACATAGAAACTGGCTTTCTCTCCCCCTCTCCAGGGGAGGTCTTTGCCCATCACTGGACAAAGGTTATGGGAAACCTGGTTTTCCACACATGGCTCCAAAATGCTTATGGATGAAGATGAGATTATTAGAAAAAGGACTCAGGCAAAAGTAGCACTTCATTAAACAAAGGTGGGTTGGTATTTGAATAAAAACTACACACAGATACACGGTGAAGAAGCAAGCTCTAATGTGTTCTGCAAACTTGTTTAAGTCCACGTGTCTCCCATTTACTAGCAAGTCGGAAGCAATGCCTCCATATTAAACCAAAGATATGTGTAAGGCGATCATCAGCCCCTAAGGGGCTGAGCACAAAAGATACATGGTGCAGAAGCTAGTGGGATTGTTCTGAGTCTGGGGCTGTGAGGCCTCTCCGCAGGAAGGCCTCCCCAGAAGAAAGGCAATGGACCACACAGGAGGGTAGCTGGCTGTGTGAAGGGGACAGAGCTGGAGTGGGCTCCAAGGAGTGTGCCAAAGCTGCCCTTGCAGGGGGGTGGGGGGGAGGTTAGATTGTGATGTTGCAGCTGGCTTGAGCATTGCCAATTCCCAGTTTCATGACTTTTTAAAAATTCAAATCTTGGAGTAAGGAAACAAATTTTATGTATATGAGGGGGTGGTAGGGTGGGAAGGGCTATGGGAAAAAATGAGAATTAAGTTGTGTCTTATACTGGTACAAATCCCCATTATGGAGTGCATTCATGATGTGTATATTTAATGTACCAATAAAGATTAAAAAAAAAAAATTCAAATCTTGGGCCGGGGATTTAGCTCATTGGTTTCGACGCCTGTCTTGCAAGTGCAAGGGGCCATGTTCGATCCCCGTTCCTGGGTCTGGAGACTCATCCCCAGAAGCAATCAGTACCACATACCACAGTGCGGGGCGTGGTGGCTCATGCCTGTAATTCCAGCACTCGGGAGACAGAGACAGGAGGATTGCTGTGATGTGAGTTTGAGGTTGTGCTTAGGGCCAGCCTGAACTCAAAGCGAGACACTGTCTAAAAAAAAAAAAAAAAATCAAATCTTTACTGGTACAATACGAACACACATCATCAGTGTATTCAACATTGAGAATTTGTACCAGAACATGACACGACTTGATTCTCATTTTTCCCTTTCCCTCACCCACCCTGCAACCCTCCCACCCCGTATATACATAAGCTTTGCTTCCTTTTTTACTATCACATTCTTTCCCCCCTTATTATATATCCCTACACCCTCTTTCCTTTTAAATATTTTCTATTTCACAATATCATCTGTATATACTAGAACTCATTTACATCTTCATTTCCTCATACCAGAGAAAATATGATATTTACATATCTCTGACCTATTTGTTTCACTTATGAGGGTGTCTTTTATGAACAATCGCTCACTGGTTAGTTCTTGACTAGAGGAATATAAACCAAAAACCATTTCACTGCCTGCATCACTGCTGAAGATGACTACAGAAAGCACAATTGTGTGGAACCTTCAATAACACCATTGCATGCTAGGACTCATGGGAGTATTGAGAAAACCCTCAGCTGGCTGGTGGAATGGAGCTGTGTCATGTTGATTTGTCTGTCTTCCTGCCCCCAAATAAAACTGTATAGAATCAGAGACAAAATACATTTGGGTTAAGGATGATAGCTGATTTCAACCTGTTCATATGTCATTTTATCCATGAAGGATGAATAGACAGAATTTTACTTAGCACCTATAATATTTGTTGTAACATTTTGCACCTGTTTTTCTTCAAATACGGATTGTGTTGAAAAAGATAAACCAAAGGGAAAAGTATAACTGTGAAATTGTTTTAAGGACTTGTTTTATGAAACAGCATTAGGAATTAGAAACAGCTGGCTTTAAACTCTAGCACCCAACTTAATAGTAATAAGAAAAATAACAAGAAGAGTTAATGTTTCTTGAATGCTTACCATGTATAAAACACTACATATGGTGCATTATTTATTGTTGTTATCTGTTAATCACAGACTATTATCATAAACTCTGATAACAGTCTTATGAGGTAGATAATTAGAAAATGGACCTTCTTCACATCTCCAAAATTAAGTTCCGCAGAACTCCCCCAGGATGCTCCTGTGGGTGCTGTCATCCTTTGGGACTCCAAGCCTGTCTATCTCATCATTCTATCACACACAGGATGGAAAATCCTGACCTTCCGGTCCTCCCCAACAACATGAAGTTAACTCTCTTTTGCCTTCCACATCCTTATTTGTATGAGATGGGTTTTACTTTTATAAAATGTTACTCTTGCACTAGGAAGGATTTCTCTCTTTTCCTCTTGCTTTCTATTCTTTCAGGAACCAAGTGTGAAATATCCCTTATGATCGTGACTTCTTTTTTTCTGTTGTTTTGCTAACAGACTTAACCACTCTACTAATTGATCTCTCTTTAAATTCGTGGCCATGACAACAGCTAAATCCTTTATCCTGCCTGGAAAAGACACTGTGCTTAGTCTGTTCACTCGCCTCAGTCTCTAATCTTATACCCTTTCTCTTCTCAAACTTCCCAAACTCCACCTTTGCTTTTACACTTATTTGACAGCCTTCCTTCCTGAATTGTTTGAGAGTTATGCCCCTCCCAAAGCCATAGGTTTAAACCTCATGTTCAACAAAATAATGTCAAAATAGAGTGAGGCTTTTAGGCAATAATTAAGCCACAAGGGCTGAAACTCACAAATAGGATCAGCATCCTCATAAAAGAACCTGGGTGAGTTTAGTTTGCTACTTCTACTATGTGAGGATTCAGCAAGGAGACACTGAATCTGCTGGTTCCTTGACCTTGGACTTCACAGTGCTAGAATTATAAGAAATAAAACCATGCAGTTATGGCATTTTGTAATGTCAGCCAGGGTAGATGCAGATGCAACATCACTGAGGAATAGGGAGCAGTGGCAATAGACTTCCCCAGCCCCCACCCCCACAGTGGCCGATTTCCTATCTGCACTGTGGCAACTTATTCCACTAACTAAAACCCAACAGAGCAATTTTTCTCCCTTCTCTCTATTACAGCACCAGTTTTATTCTCTGTTGGATACCCTCAATACATATGAAATGTATTCCTTATGTCTCAAACTGTTAGTTAGCTTTTTACCACTCTGACAAAATACTTGAGAACACTGATTTCCAAACAGAAAAGGGTCCACAGTTACAGAAGTCCTAATCCATGATCAGTTGGCCCCATTGTTTTGGGATTGTGGTTAGGTGGCATAATATGGCAGCAGCACATGGTGGAGCTATGTGGTGAAACAAGATCTGGATCTCATTGCCTGTAAGTAAGGACAGAGAGGCATAAGTCTGGGCTGCACAGCCATTTTTTAAAATATTTATTGGTACATTAAATATACACATCATGATTGCACTCCATAATGGGGATGTGTACCAGTATAAGACACAACTTAATTCTCATTTTTTCCCATAGCCCTACTCACCCTACCACCCCCCCATATACATAAAATTTGTTTCCTTACTTTTTTGTTACAATCTCAACATTTTCCCCCTTCACCCTATTTTACATTGAGCATTTTCTATTTCACAATATATAACATACAATGCTAGGACTCATTTACATCTTTATTTTCTCTGGTATACACAGCCATTTTTAGGACTGTGCATGCCCAGGACCCTAAAGACTTCCCACTGGACAATGGCCCTGAAGGATCAAGCACTTTTCACAGTGTCACACTGGGAAACAGCTCTTTAACATATAGGTCATTAGTGGACATTCAAGATTCAGTCTCCATCATAAGCACACACATTTCCATGGACTCTGTTGTCCTCAAACCACTGTTTTATTTTCTTGTGTTGGTGACTGTCAAATCTCCTTTAAAACGTTGTTAGTACTTGTTTCTCTTCTCCTGTGTCCAATTTTCCCTTTTCATTTTAGTCAGGTCTATGCCCTCCATCAGTGAACTAGTAACCTACTCAAGTCATCAATGACTTATGTTGCTAGATCCTAATGTTAATTCTCAGCCCTTACTTCCCTTGACTGATAGCCAGCACTTGACATAATTGATTCTCACTTGTCTTTGACCATTTAACTTCAAATGTTCAATTTAATTAATTTAAAGAGCCAGAATTACCTTGCTGAATTAACCAATTCAACCAATTTTTAAAGTACCCCCATCACAAAATCCTATTAGTTCTTTATTTCAAAGAAGAGGTGGCAAAGACAATAATTTAATTAGTAACTCAAAAATTCTTATCAACTAAACTAGTCAATTTAAGTGAAATAATTTTTTACACTTATTCAGAGAATGACTTTTTCTATTTTCTTGCATAGATATGCGAAGCTGAAGAATTCTGGTCTTTAGGTTGATTTCATAAAATCAGTTGTTAAATAAAACCGAACATTGCGCTGACAAGTCGTAGAGCACAGTCCCTGCTGTTGGGCTCAGTCAGCAACAAACACTACCAAGGGTGGGGTTTTGGATATTTTTTCAAACTGAAACCATAAGCACATGTAGGGATGAACTTTCTCCAATTTTTTCTTCCCTATCTTAAGTTCCTACCTATCTAGAATCAACTTTAATTTTATTCAAAACAACCACCCATCTAACATATGCATGTTTTAAAATAGCTTAAGAAATCAGAAATACCTAATTGGTATCACGGAATTTCTTACCTTTATTAAGTAACTGGAAAATAATTATCTCACAGATGGGCCAGGGAGTTAGCTCAGTGGTTCCGGCGCCTGTCCTGCAAGTGCAAGGACCCGGGTTCAATCCTCGGTAACCACATACCATACTGGGTGTGGAGACCCACACCCAGCAGCAATCAGCACCACACACCACAGTGCCGGGCGTGGTGGCTCACGCCTGTAATCCCAGCACTCGGGAGGCAGAGGCAGGAGGATTGTTGTAATGTGAGTTGGAGGCTGAGCTCAGGGCCAGCCTGAACCACAAAGCGAGACCCTGTCTCAAAAAAACCTAAAAAAAAAAAAAAATATCTCACAGAACAGTTCTCTTCAGGACACAAATATCTTTTAGCTTCTTATCAGATACTAAAATTTTATTTTAGATTTTACAATTAATTCATCATTATTCAAAATGAAGCATATCTATTTCAATTTTTATTCATACTTTTAGCACATATAACAAGAATTGCATGACAGTTCTTAGGGGCACAATCGCTGAAGAAATGTTTGTTAATTAAACTGGGAACTGAAGACAAATTTCAAGATTTTACAAGCAAAAAATTTAAAGAAATGATGAACACAGAGAATTTAATTAACAAAGTTTTTAACAATACAAGTAATTCATGGGTTAAAATCAAATCTGTTCAAAGTGTTACCACTAATGCCTTAGATCATATATAAATGTAGTATATATTTGCTTGTATAATTCAAAACATAAATTACATTAAATCATCTTAATCATTTTTCTTTCTTGAGTTTTGTGGGTAATTTTTATATTGAGTTATTTGCATATTCCTACTGAAAAGAAATAACTCAATGGCCAAGCTTGGAAAACTAATTTTATTTTGGAGTTGAAGATTCATATGAATAGTGGTTTATAAGAATGTCAGTTTAGAATATCAATGAAGAACATATTTTGAATCAACAATAAAGTCATCATTGTATATTGTAGGGTTTCCTGAGAATGTCTTAGAATCTATGATTGAAAACACCTCCTAATGATTCTGAAATATATTTTTAAAGTAAGAATTTAGTCTTTACAATAAAATTAAAATCTCCTTGCTGTTTGTATATATATATTTTTCTCTCTTGCATTCCTTTTCTTATCTGATTTTACCTTCCAAAAAAAGATTTAAGTACTTTACCTGTAGTAACCTTTCTTGGAAAAAATAAGCTATTGGATTACTACTATTTGTTAGACAGATTGGAAACCATGTATATATAATTGATAAACCAGGTATATATAATTGATAAACAGACCCCTCCCCACAATGGAGGGGATAAGCAAAATTGTTATTGATATTAATTAATCTAATTTCAATTATTATTATAATTGTTCTATGTGAAACCATTCATTTCCTCACTATAGTGAAAGCCAATAAAATAAAACATCCTTGGAAAAAAATGAGCCTGGGTAAAATTACAGTGGAGGTCTGAAATGCGTGGGCTGAGGCACTAGCAACGCCCTTGTTTTCACCTTGGCTCCGATGTTCGCTAACTGGGGTCCCTTGTGCAAGGTCCCTGCCTTGTCTGGACAACCATCTCCTCGTCCATTACATACAGAGGTAGGAATTTATGATCTCTAAGGAAACCACCAGTTCTGATGAGGTCCCGAGTAGTGGACTTCACACCCGAAGGGAGGCGTTTCATTTTGGAATGTGAATCCTAAAGTACCACCCAGAGCTCTCCCCTTTCTCCCAGGTAGGCCCCAGGAAGGCTGTTATGGGGCAAAGTGTGTCAGTGAGTTCTATTTCAGAACTCTGTGCTTTGAGTCTCTTGTCTTCACATGCTAATGACTAGGGCAGGACTGAAGGAAGAGATTTAGGGAACCATAAAATGAGAAAGTAGTAGAAGAAGGAGTATGTTTAATCCATAAAATGAATAACTTGCTGTTGGACAACTGAAAATGGCTTGTGCACTGTAGCTAATTGCTTTCTAATTGGTTTTAGCTGGAAGTCTCTTGGAAAAAAGAAAAAAAATCTTCTTTTCCAAATTTATTTATAGTTCCTATTAGGACAAGGGGGAAGGATTATTGCTCATCTTAAATCTTTTCTGTACTAAAATCCATCGTGTGTAAGATCTAGTTGGGAGCTATTTTTCCTTCTGCTTCTTGGTGTTGCATTTATTTATCCGATTTGGATAAACCTCAGAGGAAGCATGAAACCTTTTATTTTTTGAGAAAACATACAAAGTGCATTTTTTCTGTGGTGCTGCACATAAATAAGAGAAAAATTAGTGACAGTACAAAGTGGGAAAGTCGATTAAATAAAGGATTTCAGCGTTCACATTTGGGAATTTAAAAATCTGTCTTATATTGATTGAGTATAAAAAACATATAAGTATGTCACCATTTCAGAAGACACTAAGACGATGGCAGAATGGTCTGTTAAAATAACAGTTCACCGCATAGAACTGAGCATGCAATCCAACAAAAGAATGACTGGACAAATGAATACATGGTGGGAACGCTGTTTACATCCCTCATCCTTGTGACTCCGTTAATGACGGATCATAACAAATATCACTTCCCCTCACAGAGCAAGATCACCAGTGACTTTCCCACTGTTGATCCCAAGGCTGAGAGAACACTGTCTAGTTAGTATGATAAATGTGTTCGGCAGTAATTTCCTTTCCTCATTTTTAGTAACAACGATGTAAAGTGGTATTGGCAGAAGAGGTCACACATCAGATTTGTATTACTTGTTACAGTAACAGAGCTGAATGGGTGATATGTGGGTTTGTAGAGATGTACCATGGGTTTCAAACCAGGCAGTCTTCTTAGAACCCTACTTAGCAAGCTCAGATAAACTTATAAACTGCTCTGTGTCTCAGTGTTCTCATTTTAGAGGGAATAATGGTAGCTCTATTGGATTATTACTATTTGTTAGACAGAGAGACAGAGAGAACAGTTTGTTCTCATTTTAGAGGGAATAATGGTGCCAGATCCATAGTTTCAAGATTGAATCCATGAATAACATCTAGAATAGTGCCTGGGACATAGTACGCACTCATGAAATACTCATTTTCCCATACTATATATTTTTTATATAAACCAAATGCTTAAAATTATTCCCAATGCTCACAGGCAAGTGCAAAGTCATTGTGCCTAATGTACAGATGAAAAGACTGAGACTTTTTCAAATAAAAATGTGCTTGACTTAACAGAGAATGATTCAGGTTTCAAACTAAATTTTGCTCTTTCTTTTGCTATCCCCACCCTACCTCTTTTCTCTGTAGCAGAAATCCTGATTAATAACAGGTAATTAGCCTTGTCACGTTACATTGCTATAACTCCAGGCAGAATGCAAAGTGCTTCACATTTTAGTGTGCTTGTGCAGCTGTATTGAAAGTGAACTTACAGTTTCTTTTGTACACTTAGAAATCTGGGAAATGGCCTGTGGGACTCTATTTCCTTCTATTTCTTCTCTACATCATTTTACACAAACACAAAATAATGCCTTGAGGTTGTTATTTCATATTTCTTAGCATTTCAATTTTAAGTAAATCACTTATTCATAATTAAGATGAGAAGGGAGGAGCCTTCTTTGTTTTTTATTGGTGGATTATTGGTTTTTATGGTTTTCCACCTACTAGGAATAATGAGGCTTTCAAAAGTCACAGTTAGCCTCGCCTTTCTGTCCATGAAGTTTGGCAAATGATGACCCTTTTCCTATAAAGCCCAGAATTTTCACTTTTTGTCAGTTTCAGAAGAAAATAGCACCAGCACCATGACCACTGTTATCCTAACACTAACACTGAAGTTTATAATCTGTGTCCTGCCTTTGCTGGCGCTGCTGTTATTATCTGTCTGGAAGGGCTCCAGGGCCACACACAGAGCTGTATATATGACAGTGTCATTTCTGGAGTACAGCAAGGGAGGGCCCTTGGGAAGAGGGGGGCTGCTAGGACAAGTCCATCCACAGGGTCCCCTCACCCTACCCACACAGTTTAAGTCTTGGCTACAGACCTGTTAAAGTAGAAACTAAATTATGGACAAACACTGTGAGATTAAAATATGGTTACATGAGGACAACAGACTTATTTTTTGTTGTTGTGTTGTGTTTTTTAGTAGGACTTTGAAGAGTGGTAGTTTATCAAGCCTGTCCTTACCACTCACCATTACTGTTCTGAAGGAAAACATCCCTTCTTGCACTCTTTGCTCTTGACACCTTTAGGCCAGCTTATGTTTTGAATTTCTTACCCTCTGCTCCTTCACTGAGTGTGCACTTTTCTTTTGATTCTCATTTTCCTGGGCCTCCTCCTCTTCATACTGATCCCTTTTAATGTCCTTGGCTTTTCTTTGCCTCACCTCTCCTCTTTTCTCTCCATTATCTTTCCTCTCTCCCCGTTTCCTACTCCCTTCAGTGGCCTTTATTTTTTACTCAGTTTGGCCTAACACTTTCACTTCCAGCAAGTTTTTAGGTTTCACATCTTCTTTTTGGGTTTTCTCTTTACTGAGAAAAACAACATGGCCGCCTTCTCCTGGACTTTACATATGCCGGGGCTCAGGAACAGCCTGCCTATTGTTCTTGAACTCATCAGGCCACAGGTTTTGTGTTGTAGTTTGACAGGCAACCCCATCTAGTTCAAGCCAGGATATACTGATCTTTGAAGCTGACTCAAGAGAGCATTTCTGTCTTTAAACAGTGTGTGAAAGTTCACAGACCACTGGAAGAACAAAATTATAAGTAAATTTGTACCATAGCCATCAGTGCTTCCCAATTCCCAAACAATCAGGGTCTAATGTCAGCCATTGGTGTATTCGAGTAAATAAGGAGGTGAATAAAAAATGGAAGGCAATGTCAGGAAGAGGAAGAAGAGCACTAAAGATGCTTCTCAAATTAAATTCATTGCCTTTTTGTGGGGAGCTGGACCTGCCAGGAGAAAAAGACGGCCTTACCTCTGAGTTTGAATGCCATTCCTTCATGAAACAGCTTGATTTGGGCTTCCTCCTTTCCTGTGGATTCTGCTATTCTCACTGCTTAGCTATGACAATTTTATAAAAATGATGCCTTACATTCTTTGGAGTAAAGATGTTACTCAAAGCTACTAAGTTATTAAATCAATCAAAATGGCAGCACAAATTTATGGAGAACTTTTAATTACACAGTTCATTTCTTTCCTGGTTATATACAAATTCTGAAATGGATCTGCAAATTCCTTCCATTTTCAATACTCACAAACTAATTATTTCTCATAGAAGTAGAATGAGTCTGTGGTAAAAGAAAACAAAAATGAATGAAGTTGTAAGAAGGAAAACCCTTCTCCCTGCCTCTCTTCCCTGAGTGGTTCCTGACTGGGGATGGCTTTGCCTACTGAGTCATCTGGTGATGTCTGGAGACATTTCAGTTGTCACGTCTGGGCGACAGTGGGAAAGTGTTGTTACTTGAACCTAGTAGAAAAGTTTGGGGTGCCGCAAAATATCCCACAATATATAGAAGCCGAGGATAAAGCGTCATCCAGCCCCATATAACCTAAGTGCTTCTATCGTGGAATCCTACTGTGTCTTCCATGTTCTTCCAGAAAGTTTTATAACTACACTTTTTCATCATACACAAATTTATGGACAAATTGACTCTGTACCCTCACAGACCAGAAATTTATCCTTTTATCTTAAGCATGTCTTAGTTATTTTTTCATGTCGACATACAAGTTACCTAGTTACATATAACTGCTGAATAATTTTCAATAGATTCATTGTGTTTGCTCTTGTCATGTTCAATGGACTCTCAAAGGTGGCTGGTTCTCTTGTCTTCCACTTTTTCCTTGTTATAATCCAAGCTGCAAGGAGGAAGTTATTGAAAGAGAAAGTGCACGTAAGGCTGGATTCTGCCACTGCACTCTCAGTTTTGCTTGTTTAAAGTTTGCTCAGAAATCTGACTTTGAGGTTAAATTCACAATGGGAAGGTGAATCAATCCTTTCTTGCCAGTCCCAGTCGCTCGTGTCTGCATCACACTGGAGTGTAGGAAGAGGAAAGAAGAGCAATTGCTTTCAATGCAGGGCCGCTGTGAAGTTCATCCCGCAGTGCAGACATTTCTAGTGTCTATGTCTCCAGCCAGCAAATAATGTCAGCTGTGGAAATGCTAAGCTTAGGGGTGCTTGGCATATCTGAATTGCATTCAAAACTGTGTAAGAACCTGGATTAGCTAAAATATGCCAAAGATTCAGGCTGTCCCTTAGATTGACAAAGCAACAACCACTTCAAAGCTAGCTCATCATTGTCTAAGGTTTTTCTTTTTTGCCCCATGTGTGAGTTCAACCCAGAAATTGGGCCAGTTGACATCTTGTGCTACTTTTCTAGGTTTACTTTCCGTTTTGATGAGAAAAATGAAGCTGGTACATATCCTGCATGAGTTAAAAAGACATACATTAGATTCAAAACCACACAGTGCCATTTTTAATTGAAAATGATGCCTACATGGAAAATTTAAGGTAAATGATGTTTTCATAGCCCCACAGAGAGGTTATCATAGGAAAATATTTCATACTAATTTCCACTTTGCATAACTGACATAACTGACCCCAGAATAAGAAATATGAAATGATGTGGACTAAGTTATTTTTCTAGCAAGAAGTCAGTTATTTATAGCTTTTATTATCATTTTTATGGTGATGAGTAGCATTTTCTTTTACTTTTTTGGGCGGTTGCCGATAATCCAACCCAAGGCCTTGCACATGCCAAGCACATGGTCTGTCCCTGAACTACATTTGCAGCTCCACTTTCTAGACATATAGATTTTCTCTCACTTCAAGCACAAAATGTTCTTTCAAATTAGTCTCTGCTACTTGTGTGAAAACAAGTCAAAGTTCACAGCTTTGGATCAGCTTTTTTAAAAAATATCTCTGCTTCTAAAAAGACTTGCTTCTCATCAATAGGAGTTTCAAGATTTCCTTATTAAAAAGTGGAAACAAAATTGGAAACTTGCTCTCAGTGTCCTTCTTGTACATACATCTCATGAATTATGCTATTACACTCTTTGTCCACCTTCACTGCAGTATGTAATATGCAGTAATTCTTACTAAGAAAAACAAAAACAAACAAACAAACAAAAAAAAAACTTTGCCTTTTCCATAGAGATAAAAACAAGTGTAAAACTGATGAGCTCTCTTGTCCGGTCTGGTACACAGGCAGCGTCAGTTTTTAAAGCGGCCCTCGAAGGAGTTTTAGGCTGTGCTGAGCTTTCCGCGGAAACGCTGGCCCCCTGGGTAGTGGTTTTGCTCTGCAGGCGTGTGGCTCCCTCATGGATGTGAACGAGAGGCCACACATGAAAGGCAAACAGGGCCCAAAAGTTAGTTATTGCTTCCTTTGCCAATGACTGACTAAGTGCCTTTTAGGAATTCCCTCATTTCTTCCATCTGATAATACTGACATGAAGGAGAAGTGGTAACTTTCTCTTATCTTCGGAGGAGCCAGAAGCTATAAAGATAGAGCCACAGCCAAGTCGGCTTTCAACTCTTCCTTCATAAATCTTTTGCAAGAGATCACTGAGAAGGGCTCAGCTGCTGAAACAGCACCAAAAGTGAAAGTGCATATCTGTGTGGCCTGTGCAATGAACGGGCAAAAGAGAGTCAATGAGAGACAACAGTGAAAAGCACAGGAATGTTAGATGTTTTTTCATTTGTTACGAACTATTTCCTTACCTTGGAAACTGGGGCTTGGACCCCACGGCAAAAGGTTAAATTAATAGAAAGGTTGTTCGCAGTTGTGTGAGTGAAAAGCAGTGTTAACATCCTTTTCCTTGGGGATTAATAATCTAGGGGGGGTGGTAGGGTGGGTGGGGCTATGGGAAAAAATGAGAATTAAGTTGTGTCTTATACTGGTACAAATCCCCATTATGGAGTGCAATCATGATGTGTATATTTAATGTACCAATAAAGATAATTTTAAAAAAAAAAATAATCTAGGGGGATTCTCCAAGATGGTAGCACCGGAAGCACATTGAACCTACCCTCACCATGCCCCTACCACCACAAATTAGATTAGATAACTTTCCCACACAGCCTTTGGCAAATTACAACATTGTTTAGCAGAATCATCCGAAAATAAATTATTTGTATTTATTGTATTTCATATCTTTAATCACACTGAGAGGCGGGATATCATCTTAAAATTCCATATCATAGTTAAAAATGGAGCTTCATTACAAGTTAGCCCCCATAAATTCTGAAGATGACAAAGATAAAGGATACAAAGTTCACCCTCTGTCCTGCCTCCATAGCATCACAACGAAAAACATTTGGGAAAGTGGATCTCTTCATTCTCCACTTATCTTAAAGTGAACTGAGTTCTTTACTTATTTTGACTGATTCTGAGGTGGATTGGTTTCTCAGACAGGGTCTGGCTATGCTGCCCAGGCTGGTATTGAACTCCTGGGCTCAAGGGATTCTTTGCCTCAGCCTGGGGAGTAGCTGGGGCTATAAACGCACGTTACCACACCAGGCTCTGAATTGAATTCTTAACGAAGGAAAACAAACTCATTTCTTTGTGCAATCCAGGTCTTTTAAGTTTACATGCCTAGAGAGTTGCATAAAAATAGCACAGGGCTGAACCTTCCAGGGAAGCTATTTTTTCTAAGGGAACAATTTCTGAAAATTGGGACTGAAATTACAGTTTGCACATTGTAATGCATTGAAAATTCCCTTCTACTTTACTCTAAATAGCATTGTACTATACCCAATTGCAGGAATAGAATAAAATTACCACAGGAGATTTCTGAGTCTTATTCTTAAACCAAAGTGCTGCCTGTTACACATGGAAACTCTATGAATGGGAAAGGATAGCAAACCAAGGTGACAGCCACGCTGATGATCCGTGGATTGGCCCTTGCTTCTGGAAATAAATGTTTTCCATTTTATCACAGGCATATACACTGAAAATATGAATATGTTTACATATACAGAAGCATACACATATGTCATACACATATAAGTCTACTTATATAGGTTTACTTGCATATATTATAATTTTATTATCAGAAGCTGTGTCATTAGGACATATTTCTAGAAATCTTTTCATATAAAAGAGGAATGAACAAAGGAAACTGCAAAGTAAATTACTTCTTTGCAGACACAAATCAAATTTTCCATTGTGGTACGATATGATTTAGTAACATAATTACCAGTGATGTCCTGGAAAGAGAGCTTGGGGGGATTAGAAATTTTTAAAAATGATCCTTAGATATATTATTGAAGCCCCAAATCTATTAGTTACTTTTTTCCCTTAATGTGTAAATTTTGCAGTTCCCCAAATTTCTCCATAAAATCCTTCTCCTGTTCTATTTTTCATATTTCACTTACTTTCTTCCCATTTGTCACAAAAAGCTATTGTAAGTGTGTCCTGACTTTTTGTATGTCATCAATTTCTCCTATTTGTTCTCATTGTAAGATTTATCAAAATCTATCTTTTTCTTCACCTCTGGGTTTCCCGTGTGGTTAAACATCCTCAATACCAAGTGCAATGGGGCCAAGTGTGTGTCAGCTGTCTCCGGAGACCATGCACATCCCTTCCGTGACATTTCTGCCACAGTGCACATCCTGAATCAAATCATGAAGAAACATCAGACGAACCCAATTTCAGGGACATTCTACAAAACAACTGGCTTTTCCTGTTCAGAAATAACAGGGTGCGGCACAAGGAAAGGCCTGGGATCTATTGCAGATTAAAGAAGGCTGAAGGGACGTGTCCATTGTGTGCAGTGTGTCCCACTGGCTTGAATCCTGACTGAGGGAAGGGCTCCAAAGGATATCATTGAGGCAATTGGCAACTCTTGAAAATCTGAGGATGCTGATAATTGTGCTTGCTCTTAGGAAATGCACCTGAAGTATATAAGGATAAAGGGCCTGATGCCCAGGTGTCACCTTGTGATTTAGAAACCCATCTACCTACACAAAGGGAGAGAGTCAGGGGGGAGCATATAATAATGAGCAAGTGCCAGCAAAGTCTGTGTGGGATGCATTGGGCTTTCATTGTATTTCTGCAGTTTTTTATAAGTCTGAAATTATGTCAAAAGGAAAACTTACTAAAATAAATAATAAATATACACCATTTTATTACTTACTTTCATTAGGCTCAGTTTAGGCCTTAATTTTATGTGGTATAATAATCTTTATGTTTCCTTTTTCAACCCTATTCTTGGAGTCTGGTCATATGGCAAAAGAATATCAGCTTTCCTAGTATGTTCTGTTGTAAGTAGAGAGGAGTTTGGGGCAGGGCTGATTTTGAATAAAGAAATGTGCAGATTGAATGACAGAACCAGCTGATGGGGACATTAACCCGACGTGATTCCAAGTGGCAGAAGACATCCAGCTGTGCCGGCCCAGAGGCCCCAGGAAGAAAATTTTGAAAATAATGCTTTGTGAAACTCATGCAGTCAGGAAAATAAGGGATGGTAATCATTTTTCAATAAGATTGAAAACAAAATGAATTCTTATTGAAATCAGAAGAGGAACAGAAGTATAAAAAGTGTTAAAATAATTTTAGTTTCATTTCAATATTATTTTTTTCTAATTTTACTTTCAATTAAATACAATTTTCATTATATTTCACATATGATCCAAAGAGCAAAATTCAGTTTTTGACCTATCAGAGGAAAATAACTAGGAAAGTGCATGTGTCAGGGCTAGGGGAAGAAAGACAGAAAGAGACAGAGATTAAAAATTCATTGAATATGCTGAATTCCATACCAGGCAATGAATTAGACCCCAACAGACTTTCAGGACACAGAGGCAAATTATCCAATCTGTATTTTGTAAGAATGTACAATTTGAAGTCAGGAGTGGAAGGAACATATGTCAAACAGATTATAAGAAGCTTAAAAATCTGCAGAGTAATGTGGTGCTCTGGGGAAAAATAGGAGGATAACTTGGAAAAGGGTGGTATCAGAAAAGTTTGAAGGAGAGCTTTAAGCCCCCTAAACAACAAAAGAAAACAAATAAGTATAGAGAAAACATCAGTCTTCATGTTCCACCTTTTTAATCTCTTAGCAGGGGTAAAATCAGGGGATTTTGCGTTGGGCGTGTTGGTGCACACGTGTAACTCCAGCACCAAGGAGGCAGAGGCAGAAGGTTCACCATAGTTTCTGGGACAAGTTGGGGTTTGTAGTTAGTTGAAGGCCATCCTTAAGTAGGTAGGGAAACCCAACTCAGGGGGGAAAAGGGACAGATTGTGTCTGTAGTCTGAGTTCTAAATCCTTATCAATAAAATAAGAAACATTCAACCTCTTTATGTTCATGTTGAAGTCCTGGCAGACTTACTCAGGGGTTTTCTGAGTCTTTTCTGAGACTACCTAGCATAGGTGTGATCTCCAAAGCTACTAAGCTTGACATTTTCTGTTTTGCAGAATCCATACCCTTGAGGTCTTCTGAGGAAGGTCCAGCCACTGAATTAAAAGTCTTCCTTGCTTATGAAAGGTAATTTTTAGTGAGTCTCATTTTCCTCACCCTGGTGCTTTCTCCATGATCCGATCCGCAAACTAAGATTTCACAGAGTGCTCAGGCTCACTGTTTGGAAGGCAAGCTCATTCTTATGGCTTCTTTAATATCACTTCTTCATCTAGAATCTGCTTTCTGGGGCTGTAGTGAGACATATGGTGGAACTTACTTAATCTGTTTATATCTTAAATCATTTTCTCTTTTATTCCATTAACTGAACACAGGATAGTTTCTTTGGCTCTATCTTCTACTTTACCAGTGGTATCTTCAACTGCATCTATTCAATCTGTCCAGGGAGATTTTAATTTCTAAAACTTTCTTTTCTTTCTTATTTTTGTAGTTCAGGCTGGCTGGCTATGAACTCACTACATAGCTCAGGCTAGCCTTGAACTCCCAGCAATCCTCCTGCCTCTGTCTCCTGAGTGCTGGGATTATAGGTATGAGCCACCACACCCAACATTTTAGTATGTGGTACTGAGGATCAAATTCTAGACCTTGCACTTGCCGGGCAAACACTGGAACCACTGAGTTAAATCCCCAGCCCAAACTTTCAATTCTTTTTAAAAATTGGCACTTAGTGTTTTTTATAGTCTTATTTTCAAGTTCTTTTTATTTCTTTAATGTTTGAAATATAATTGTTATATCCTGGGTCTATTAATTCTTTTATTCGAAGTTTATGTGGTTGGTTTTTGCAGTCTCTGGTCTTGGTTGACTCTCTCTTTTGCATTTTCTTCTTTCCTTGGGCAGTTTGTGACAGTTTTCAGTGGGAAATGGTATTCTTTGTAATAATGGGAAGTTTTTGACATCTAGGTTGAAGTATATGTTCCCTAAGATAGTTCATTTTTCTGCTTCTCTCACTGGTCTGAGGCTCACAAATTCTTCAGCTGGAAAACTTTAAATCAAAGTTTCTGCTTTAAATTTTCACAATTACATAGGTACATAGATTTGGACTTAATTGTGTAAATTATCAAAATTTCTTTAGATTTACTCCAAAGTTGAGACTTTTTCAGGATGTAGAGTCTGTAATAGTCCCAGAAATAGAAGTTAGTACTAAGCTATCCAGCCACTAGTGAGAAGAAGACATTCTAATCCTTACACTGTCACAGAGACCAGGGGTAAAATGACCTTACTGCTCTGGAGAAATGCAGCAATATTTGGCACTGAGCAGGATAGGTTTTTCTTGGCCACTGATACTGCAGGCACCATTGTCCTTGCTTTTGCTTGGATGGCAGAAAGGTACAGGCAACTGCTCCAACCTTCATAACCAACAATGGTTAGATTGCCAAACTAGGTGTCTTTGGAGAGTTAAGAAGATCAGAAAGACAAATTACTCTTTCTGCTGTGCCTTCTATTAGCTAAGATGAGTTCCAATGTGAGGTAACTTTTCCAACAGGCTTCTGAATTCTTAATTTTAGGCTTTGCATTTTCCTTAGACATGCCCAGACACATTGGAATCTCTTACAGCTCAGACATGGAAGATAATTTTTTTTCTTTTACTTAAGTAGTGCAGAATTTTCCTCTAAGTGACATAAGTAGATGGGTCTACTATCATGCAGTAAAAGTGAGTCATAGCATTTTTATGTCATGGTATAACCACCTTAAAAATATTTCCAAAAAAATTGAAATGAAATCTCAGAATGTTTCGAAGTTAAAAACATCTTCTCTAATTGTATCTTTACATATTTTATACCCTGCTCTAATTATATTTTAATTTTATTTATTTATTTATTTATTTATTTATTTTATTTTTTAGGTTTTTTGAGACAGGGTCTCGCTTTGTGGTTCAGGTTGGCCCTGAGCTCAGCCTCAAACTCACATAGCAGCAATCCTCCTGCCTCTGCCTCCCAAGTGCTGGGATTACAGGCGTGAGCCACCACGCCCGACACTGTGGTATGTGGTACTGGTTGCTGCTGGGGTGAGTCTCGATGCCCCGTATTGTATTTGGTTACCAGGGATCGAATCTGGGTCCTTGCGCTTGCAAGACAGGCACTGGAACCACTGAGCTAACTCCCCTGCCCTCTAATTATATTTTAATTTGGTTTGTCAGTAAAGAAGTTTAGAAAGTGAAAGAATGCTTGGTTAAATGACTGCGAAAAGAAGTAAGCAATTCTTAAATCAAGAGTTTTAAATTTTGAATGAAGCTTGATTAGAAGATATGTTTTCTAGAATAAAAGTAGATTAGAAGTATTAATCCACTTACAGTAAGTAGATTATATATGGCCAATGAAATTCTACATTTCTCTTTTAACTTCAATCAAAATATGTGAAAATATTTGTTAAAAACCTATTTGCAAATCAATGCTCAGTAATTCATATTTGGAAATCACCTTCAGAACATGATTATTTCTAAGATTCTATACTTGGAAGAGTTGAGAAAGAGGAAATTCTGTATTGTAAAATACAAAAAACTCAGTGAATTGATAAAACCAGTTACCAAGAAAGGATGTCTCAGAAATTGGAAGAATAAACTTGAGTCAAAAGAGAAATGACTTCCTTGTAATATTTGTTGAAGTTTTTATATAAACAAAGAGTTGAAAGCAACTGTGTAGATCCCTTTTTCTTATGCGGTGGAAACAGAACTAACACTATAGGAAGAGCTTTCTATCATTTCTCAGAAATAATAAAGAGTGCTTTATGGACCTCATGGAGTGAATTTGAAAGACTGTGAGATAAACTATCCTTATTGGCTGGAACTGTTGCTGAAGATCGGCCGTTCATTGTAGATTGGTGGTGCAGGCTACACTGGAAATTGCCAGCAGCTCCTACCTATTTCTGAAACTTTTGAGTTCAATGGAATTGAATTTTATTTTCTGATGTAGTTTTAAATTTGCCAGTATTTTTCATGTGCCATATGTGATAATACCGACCTTAAATTTACAGTCAAATTTCTTAGCTTTAATAGTTTCTGTAGCTATTTTTGTGTTTCTAAACATTTTTTTTTTTGGACAAGTTCTTCACAATGACATAAAGGCTGCATATAGCAGACAGTATTTAGATTCCAGCTTTCTTTTGGGAAGGAGAAAATTACTATCTTAGCTTCAGAATTTTTTTTCCTCAAAAATAAGAAATCCTGTGTTGCCAGCTAGAAGAACTTTGTTTAATGGAACTCTTCAAAGAAATGTGTAAATTCTCAATGTATAATTTTGCTAAAACTCCTGGAAATTGCCTGAAGAAAGATCATTTCTTTTTTCATCTCCCCTAATTTGGAATTGAATTAGTTCCAGTAACACTGTCACACTGGTTTCTCATTGGCTGTGTTTACATGAAATTGAAAATCATAAAGAGATAATTGTCCATCCAAAGACACTATAGTGTTTGAAGTGAATAATCAATCTCTTTTAAGGATAGGGTAGGACTAGCATTTAGTTATGAACCTCAAAGTTTTATTTATTAATTAAGGCAGGAAGTGGATGAGCTGTTTATACTGAAACACTGTGTTCTCTAAGTAACATAATTAATAGAAAGACTATTTTATAATTGCTGAAGCAAAATGACATGAAATCTCTTAGTTTGAATTTACATTCAAATTACAAAATTTCCCTGTAGGGTAGTTTATTTTCCATATTCTAAAATTTATTTTCCCTCCAGCTTGGGATATAAATTATTAAGATTCATTTAATTTATTCAATTTTAAGCATTATATTTTCCAAATGCATGACTTCATGTTATGTACATAATCAAAATTATAAGAAAATGTCAAGTTACCCACCCACACACAAAACACGACATACAAATGACTGCCCATACTTTGGTCCAGATATATGTGATTTGCCAACTCCAACTGATAGGTTTAGAAGTTTTAGCAAATGAAGAGTTGTAAAAAAGGCCAATGGAATCCATCTCATTTATTGCAGTGAGCCTTCACATCTTGTGGAAGTCTTTGTCTTTCGAACTCATGAGGACAGTAGAAGCCATGGTTTTTGTCTGCTTGTCATTGTGCCCTTTCTTCTATTCCCTGTTCTTGATGTCCAGGTGATTATGCAAATCAAAGTGATGAGTTGGCTGGTGAGTAGTAACCAAGCTGAACTACTTATTAGAACGCCATGTCCTCATGCTCCTGAAAATGGATATGAATCAAGAAATACATTGATATAGAGCTCCCATTGGACGGGGATATCTCATTCCATCAGTCTCTAAGCAGGACAGATATACATCCTGAAACGACTGAAGTAACATAGACACACAGCAAGTGGAAATAAGCAAGGTAAAGATGGAGAAAAGAGGAGCTGGATCCTTCCATGCTCCACTGCCAGACTTCCCAGTCACACAGACCCATATTCTTCCCATCTTTAAGCTGCTTGAGCTGGATTTATAATAAAGACAACCCCAAAGTGTCTCTAATGTGGTTCTGATACAGATCTTCCAGCAAGACTCTGCTGTCATTCTGCTGCATTCTTTCTGTTGCTCTTCCTTTCTTTCTCTCCCTGAGTCTGACTGATAACCAGATAAGATATTTACAGTCTGTATGCTAATTTAATGACGAATTTACCAGAGTACAAACTGATTTCACACAGCATTTCAAACGTAGATTCCCCAGGGAGAAAACACTAAGGTGTTTGTTGTTACCCGTGGCCTTGGGTAATAACTTTGGGAATAATGCTTTCACTTGCAGCTAGTGTTGTGGATCTGGGAGCACCCTGGGAGCTAACCTGTAGGACAATGAAAAGAGGAGCATATATTCGTTCAGGCATTTGTAGCTGTCATTTCATTTTTTGAGAGTTATGAATGGAGGTATTGTTGCAAACAGCTGCACCGCAAAGGCATTTAAGCCAGTTATTACTGCCTGTGGTGTCTGCACTCCGAATGTTGCAAACACTGAAATTACAATTTACAGAGGTGAAAAAATGTAAGTTTTAGAAGATCTAGTTGTATACCTGGCACTGTTTGTTCATATTATTAGACAAATTCCTCTGGAATGATGACTCTGAGTACTTGCGTTTCTAATGAATTCAAGAGGATTGACTAGAATATATCTTTAACATGTGATAATATATTAATTCACAATGCAATATGGCAGTATGAATGTTATTTTAATATATTTAATTATTTCTTGATAATCTGTTAAAATCTATGGTATTACAGTAAATTTCTAAATTACATTTCTTACATGACAATTAATTTGGTTAAATTGAATGAAAATGGCACATTTTTATTTTGGGAAAAACAATTTCATGGCTCCAGTGAGAATTCTTTGATATATTGTTCAATTATCTTTTGCTATTAGTAAGTAAGTGAGTATCTAATATTAACTGGGTATGGTGGTACATGCCTGTAATCCCAGTGTTCTGGGAGGCTGATCCAGGAAGACAGCAAGTTTAAGGTCAACTTGGACAATTTAGCTACTTAGTGAAAATCTGTCTCAACAAACAAATAAACAAGTAAAACAAAAAACACAAGGTGGAGAGGGTAAGGTTGAGGATGTATCTTACATCAATTGGAAAGGAAAGGAAATGGGATGAAAAAGGAATTATGATGTGTTATGCACATGTACTAACTCCACACAAGGATTATAAGCATTGTGTACTACATACATGTACTAATGAAAAAAATCCATCATCACACTCATTTTGGAGAATTAACCTCTATTAAAAGTCTTTGTTTTTCCATGTTTCTTCAATCATGAGGTATACCTTCACCTAGATCAGATTTCCCTTTTGGATGTCTACTTGATAAAATAAGACACCCTTGGAACCTGGAAAAGGGACTGGGGACACCATGTTGATGTTCTGAACATGCTGTTAAAGGTTGGAAAGCAGCGGGAGGAGGAGGATCACTAAGGTGGGCCTTTAGAGCATATTTCTCTCTTAATGATTCCCTTCAGCTATACTCTGCTTCTTCTCTTTCTGCTTCTTTCTCTTTCTTTTTTGGAGGTAGGGTCTCACTGTATACCCCTAGCTAGCCTTGAACTCACCTTATAGCCCAGGCCGACCTTAGATTGTTTGGTGATCCTCCTGCCTCAGCCTCCTGAGTTCTGTGATTACAACAGTGTAATTCCACACTTGGATTTGTACTCTGCTTCTTGACACCACGGGATGATTAGTACGTCTTTACTATAATCTTTTATTGTGATGTTTCTGCCTTGGAGCCAGTTACCCTGGACTGAACCCTCTGAAACTATGTGCCAAATAAATGTCTTCTAAGCTATGAGTGTCAGGTGTTTCCCAGCAATGGGAAAGCTAACTGATATAATTAGTATAAGAATTCCATAATCTATCTAGTGCTTTATCACTATATTGCCTACATCATTTACAATTTCAAATATTTTAATTCTCATATAAATTAAAAGTTATTCCAAAAGAAGGCTCATGAAAGAGTTACCAATAGAAAAATTCTTGGTTGGTTTGCATGTTAGTAGAAAATATAGTATCTATTTAGCTCATATGAATCACACTTTGCAGATATTATTATGTTGTTTAATCATAGTTCTTTAATTTGCAAGAATACTATCAATCAGTGGTGGGAAACATGGTTTGTGTGCCACAGTAGGCTATTTGTTATTGTAGAAAGCTCTAAAAAGTTTATTGCCATTGCTGTAGATCATAGGGTTTTATTTTTGAAGGAAAGTGTTGAAGAGATCACCCAATAAAATGTGCTTATTTCACAGTGTGTCAGGTAGGATGTTTTGTGCTGCATGTAACAAAACCTTCCTTAAATAAGAATGGGAATTTGAGCTCATAAAACTGAATATTCTGGATAATGAAAAATACTTTGTCCAGAGCTTTTGATTCTATGATGAGGCCTGAAATTCTTTCTGTAGTTCTCATTCCTGCTTCCTAGTGGTTGGCTAAGTTCTGAGGTAGAGGTCTCGTAACGGAGACTAACAGTTTCTACACACATACTTCCTGGCATTTTCATGAGAAAGAAAGACTGTACTGCCCCGATATATCAAAGAGAGTTTCACAAGTGAATTTTGTTGTCCTAATTGGCCTGACTTGAGCCATGTTGCACTGTTTTCTTGATCTTGTGCTAAACAGGATCAGATTGTATGACTGCCTGAAGTCAGTCAGCCCCCACTCTTGGAGCTGCAGCAGGATCAATCCCACACCAACTGCACTGCAAGGTATTCAGGACCCTGTGTCTGGAAATGAGTGCTAGGGAAGCAAAGGAAAGTCAGATAGTGAAATCCGACAGAGTCTGAGGGACAGTGTTGATCACAGAGTGCACAGAAAATCATCCTCTAGAACCTAATTTAGAATTATTCTGTCAACAGAGGTCTATGAACCACTCTACAAATTCATGCTGTCAGCACTGTGTTGAGTTGTGGAAAGTTTGGCACTATCTGGTATGGTCTGAGAATCACTTTATAAAAGATACTTGACGTGTCAAATAAAAACAGTAGGTTTCAGAGTCCCTTTCTTGTTTTTCTAAGTCAGAATCTGTGGGCACTGCTCAGAATTTTCACTAAAATATTTTCTATGTAAATATCCTGTGTATTAAATTTGAAAACCACTATTATGTAATTTAACAGACATTCCAAAACTTCCTAACACATCTACCTTTGGGACTATATTTAACGTTTTCAAGAAATATGTTTTATTGGCCTTTCCATGAAGTCTATGCCTATTTCAAAACAAAGCTGGCCATCAGTTCTATGAGGAAGAACATGATGGCATCAAATGAACAGGAAAGTATGCAGAAGACTGAAGAGCAGAGTTGAAAAACATTTTTGTTCTACATGAGTAAGAGCAAATGTAAAAATGGTGAAGTTAGAACAAATTGAGGAAATATAAATATATTTGCTGTGACAAATAGCATCCAATAAAGCAAATTAATTCCCACTTACATATATTATTTTCCTTTCTCGATTCTGCTCAATTGTCTTTAGACATACTTGAAATATCAAGAGTTTGCTTAGGGCCAGGGATTTAGCTCAGTGGTTCCAGTACCTGTCTTGCAAGTGCAAGGGCCTGGGTTTGATCCCCTGGCAACCACATACCACACTGGGCATATAGATTCATGTCCACCAGCAATCAGTACCACATACCACAGTGCCGGGCATGGTGGCTCACACCTGTAATCCCAGCACTCAGGAGGCAGAGGCAGGAGGACTGCTGTGATGTGAGTTTGAGGCTGAGCTCAGGGCCAGCCTGAACTACAAAGTGGGACCCTGTCTCAAAAAAAAAAAAAAAAAAAAAAAGTTTGCTTAATCTGTAGCACTTTGACAGTAAAAGTAGGGTGCTGACAAATATTAAGGATCACAATGCTGACTGTGGCTTTCCTAGGAAATATAACACTCATGGTGCTGTCTTGTGAGATCTTTGTTTTTTGACTGACAGCACAAACCCAAGACAAATTTGCTCCGTGCTTCATACAAATGACTAGAGAGGATCTGCTGTTGCCTATGTCACTTTGTAGCTTTTGTGACCTTATTGACAGCATGTCTGGGCAACAATTGGTGATAATGATATTAGATAGTAAACAGTATTGTGGAAGTATGGTGTAATTAAAATTATGACCAAAACAAATCTGATATTTTTCCATTGCATTTCTTCCAATGTTATGGGATTTATAAGATTAGAAAATTGATTTTTACATGCTGCCTGAGGAGAAAATAATATAAAGAGAGGGATGAGGTAAACTTTTATATACAACAGTAAGTGGAAATAAAATATTAATGGACTATAGTCTGAGACCATAATAGATAGTTGCTAAGCATTCACAAATACTGAGAAATCAGTATTACTGAGTGCCATAAGCTATTTTCCACAATTTACATCCAGTGATATATTTAAATTTTAGAATCACCCTAGAAGAGAGATTTTGCTATTATGTCTGTTTTTATAGATGAATAAAAAGGTACATGGAAGCCCAAAATTTTTCTGAGTTCAAATAAAGGTGCTGGAATTTCAACTGAGGCAGTATAGATCAATGTCTATACTATTAAAGGCAAGAGAACAGCTACATATGATTTTAACATGTCATTACAAATCAAGAATTATATTACAATTTCCCAATGCCCTCATAGAGGTGTATAGACTAGAAATAGGGGGCATAAATAGAGTAGTATATGGTAGGGTCCCCTTATCTGTGGTAGTGCTTTCTATGGTTTCAGTTGCCTATAGTCAACTGAAGTCTAAAAGTGTTAAATAGAACATTCCTGAAATAGACAGCTCATAAGTCTTAAATTGCTCAACCTTCTGAGAGTATGATAAAATCTTGTGCCATCTGTTCTGACCAGCTTAGAGCAGAAATCACCCTTTTGTTCCATGTATCATGCTGTATGAGCTGTGCTTCCCTCAGCACCTGTCAAGTGTATCAGTTCAGCCGGGGCAGTCACAGTATATTGCTATGATTCTTTTATTATGCTCTTATTAACCTCCTATTGCACATAACTTATGAATTACATTTTATCATCTATATCTATCTCTCTATGTATGTATGTATATATGCTTTGCAGGAAAAGACAGTAAACATATTGAGATTTCAGATATTGATTGGAAACCTAGGAATGAATCTCCATGGATAAATGGGGGCTATGATATCTAGTAGTATATGATAATATAAAAAATTATGAGTAGAATTTTAAGCTATTAACAGTTAATGATTAATAGGTGATTTAATTTGAAAAGGCTTCTAGCATGGTACAACAAAGACTAATCTAAGTTATATGAGACACTTTTCTCTACAATGACAATGTTCAACTGCCATTAGCTTGATAGGCCTTGGAATAGGGTAGGCAAAGGTGCACATGGATGTGTTTAAATTATTCAGGTTTTCTATTTGATTATCTGTGGCCAGTGTAGTTACTTTGCATTGCAAGGTAATGGATGCAGATTAGGAATTCACCAATGGATATGAAACAACACATGATCACCTTCTAGCTACAGAAGCTCCTAAAGGCTCTGCTTGTTTTCCTAGCACTTTTGCCACACCAAGGCAGCTGCTGTTGGTTTTATCAGTGCCATGTAGTTATGAGTGCTGCTGTGTTATTTGTTCGTCTTTCATTGTCAAGATAAAATACCTGACACCCAGAGTTAAAGGGAAAAAGATTTGTTTGGCTTATCATTATTACAGGTCTCATTCCATAACTGACTAGCTCCAAGGCAGAGTGGCAGAGACACAGTGAAGGTGGAGCCCAGCAAAAACAAGAAACCTTAAGAGTCTTTCTGTCTCTCTCATTCTATCCAGACTACTGGGATTGGAGGGGTGCCCACCCAGTCATGTGTAAGGGATTAGTAATCAGACATTCTTAACCTAAACATGACAAATTCCAGATTCAGCCATCTCTGGAAAAGAAAGTCCCACCTCATCTGCACAAGGCCTGGGGTTGGGAGATCTACACATAACCCTGGGAAGTACTTATAGTTTATATAATCTCTCAAGTAAGTTTTGGTAACAGTGACAAAAATAAGTTTAAAAATCTCATTGTCAGAGCATTTTAAATATTCTCTCTCACAATTGCTCTTTTACAGTGAATAATATGTATTTGTAATCTTACTGCATGTTTAATTATGCATCCTATTTTGTTCCTAATTTTCACATGCTGATATAAGTTTTGTAATGGTTGGTATTTTAATGGTTACCCTCAAGCCCATGGAATTTGTTATTATATTTTATAGAACTATTTTCTGATTGTTGGACTTTTTACATGTTTTTTTCCCTCAATAGACATTTGAAAAATAAGACCGCAAATTTAACTTTGGGCAGTATACCAAATCCTGCCCATGACTTATTTTTAAATAAACAAAACTTCATTGGAGTCACATAAACTTATTTGTGTACCATGTATTATTTTTGCACTGTAACAGAAGAACTGAGTAGATGTGACAGAAAGCCTAAAACATTTATTAACCAGCCCTTTAGAGAAAAGTTTTGCCAACTCTAAATTATTATCTTAGTATCCAAATTGATTTTGGATAATTTCATTAAGATGAATTCCCAGGGTTGGGATTATTTGGCTTAACTGCATGAACATCCTGTAATTTCTGGGGCTTTCCAAACTGTTTTCTGAAGCTGTTATAATCACTTATAATACTATCATCCACATATAAGTGTTCTTACTTCCATGCAAGTTGGTTAAATTTGCATTTTGTCCTTTTAAGTTTTCCTTAATTTAAACACTATTGGTAGTATTCATCATTGATCTTCTGTTTACCTTTGTTTGGAATGACAGAGTTAATTCCTTGTATATTTATTAGTTGTTTTTCTCTTGTATGAAATACCTGTTCATGTTTCTTATATGCTAATCTGTTAGAGTCTTATTGCTTCACTCGCTAATTTGTATGAGCTTGTGAATGATTTCCTGGCATACATTAAAAGAGCCAGCAGTAAGATATGTTGGTCGATGGCTTACTGAATCCAAATATGCATAAATCACGCAAGTATTATGTGATTCATTAAAACGGATAGAGAAGTCAGGCTTCTAGTAATTATGTATGCCACCTTTTAAAGCTAGAATATCTGTGTTACTGATGTAAATAATACCAATAGCTCTTTTATTACTCTCTAAATCTGTAAGATGAACTCTTGCAAGAGAAATATGTCTTCTTTATGTAATGAAAATATTTTCTTACGTAGTATTAAATTTCTCATTTGTGTATGACTCATGAAAGTAGACAACCAGCTTAACTCTGCTGCTAAATAAAAGAACCCTGTTACAATAATCTTTTCTTCTTAAGATGAAAAATGTTGACAGCCTTGAACCCCTTCCATTCTGTTTATAAAAACTAAAAGGTCTATAGCAAAACTATAGAAAGGGAAGTCTATGATCAAATATAAGGCAGCATTCTCAGACTGAAGGGAAGAGATTATCAGGGAAAAAGGAGCAAGAGATTGTACTTAGGCTTGTTTGTAATCCTAAGGAAAGTTTTTTGGCAGTTATGAATCAGTAATATTTTGAGTATATTAAGTAAATGCACTTTAATGTCAAATTCCTTTCTATGTAGGGCCATGGGTCCTATCTCTCCAGGGAATGAGAAAATAATTTGGCCTAAAGTAAGAATACAATCATTCAGGTTTACTCACAAAGCCAAATCTGGATTTCTTTTGCTTGCTTAAAAACAATTCTCACTGTGTAGCTCAGGCTGTCTTTGACCTCATAATGTAGTTCAAACTGGCCTCAAATTCATGGTTATTGTCCTCCCTCAGTCTCTTGTGGTGGGATAATAGGTGTGCACCACTACGCCCAACAAAATTGGACTTCTTAAGTATGTAACAAGATAATAACTTGGAAAGCCTGTCTTCAATAAGAAGGAAATATATTTTGTAAATTTGTTTGGCATCTGCTAATACAAAATTTTGATTGGTTACAATGGGCAAAATATAGTTGAAACTTAAGAGTGAGAGCTATGGAAAAAAGTTAGAAAGATTTGTCTTTTGACCCCAGATATAGAGCAGCCAAATGAGAGGATGTGGGACTATGATGCTCAGTGTTGTGTTGGAGAATGCAGCAGAATGCTGTAGGAGAAACTGTGCCCCATAGGGGTGGATGCAAGAGGATGTGACAGAGGCAGAATTCTTAGTTACCATTTTGCTGGGAGCCTCTAAATGTTCTTTGATGCTTTGGAGAAGAGTAAAAACTAAGTTGGACAGTGCTGGGGATATAGCTCAGTGGTTCCGGCACCTGTCTTGCAAGCACAAGGACCTGGGTTCGATCCCCGGTAACCACATACCTATACTTGGCGCAGAGACTCACGCCCAGCAGCAACCAGTACCACATACCACAGTGCTGGGCATGGTGGCTCACGCCTGTCATCCCAGCACTCGGGAGGCAGAGGCAGGAGGATTGCTGTGATCTGAGTTTGAGGCTGAGCTCAGGGCCAGCCTGAACTACAAAGCGAGACCCTGTCTCAAAAAACCAAAAAAAAAAAAAAAAAAAAAAGTTGGACACATTTTACATTTACTGTGGCATTCAAAGGTCAATATGCATGGCAGCTTGAGGCCAGACAATCAAATGAGACTCACTGAACCTCAATATCTCCCATCTAAGAGCAGATAGATACATAAAGTGACTAGAGGAATGTAGGGAGCAGGGAAAGAGGATGTCACTAGAATCTCTGCAATTAAGTTCTAGTCTCCTATGAGCCTGACAGCAGAGGAGAGTTAATTAACAAGTAGACAGAAATAAGACTTAGAGAAGAAGCTGAGCTCGGGCTTATTACTGCTGCTCTGGGCAACAAAGACCAAAGACCCTGCGTTTGCCACACCTTTATTCAATGTATCAAATAACAAAATGTGACAGATGGATGACTCAGGGCCCAGGGCTGATGCTGGCATTAGTCTTACAACAATGAGGAATTATGCAGCTGAAGGTCCTACGGTGTCTTCAGCTGATGTAGTTCTGCTCTGAAGCATCACAGCATGTGGGATTACAGCATGGGGTCTTTGTTGTTGCTGGAGTAGAAGATAGAGTTATGTCTATATATGTCATTGCTAGCCTGTAGGAAAATTAGGCTTAATTATGGTTTTAATTGTGAAATTATTTTCCCCCCAGATTATATAGAATTGTTCCTAACAGTAGGAGACTCATTTCCTTTAGTCCTGCACATACTGGATGCCTTGCTGGTGCTAGCCATGTATTCTGTCTAAGGGTCAGGGCTGCCTGAGTTTGAAGCCAGGTTTCAATCCCATTAGCTCCCAAAGTTGGCCAGGTTGCTCATTTTCCTCATGTCTAATGTAAGTAGAGTTGTTATGACAGTTTAAAATAGTTTTTATAAAATGCTTGGAAAGGTGCCTGGCATACATTATCCCCTCTGTAGTCTCATTATTTGGGTTGTCATTGAGGAGGAGCAGGGCCTTGACTTGAAAGAGACTGCTTCACAAGAGACCATTTAGCCTGAAAAAAATTCAAGCCTCTGTAATAAGTAAGTAAGACAATTCCACTGCCCAATAGAAGATAGGTTGGCGGTAGGCTAATAAAGACATCGAGTTGTCTTTGTGTACCGGTAATACTGGTAATTGTGAATTTATGACCTCTGCATAAACACATGGCTAAGACCTCGCCATCAATCCCCACAGTCAAAGGTTTGGAAAGCATTCTGACTTACTAAAATTTCTATTTCTTCATCTCCCCACTGTTTGCTCTTTATTTCTTCCTTCAACTAGAACCCGCCACATTCTCCACTCTCACTGATCTCCCCACATGACCCACGTCCCCCTAATTAACAAGCCTATTCAACACGTCTGTTTTTGTCCTTGTGTTTTCACTCTTCTTCTGCCTTACTCAAGTTCTGCGACACTGCTCTTTGCCAATCATTCCTTATCTTTAGACGCTTCTTTTAAGCTCTTGCAGCCACTTTTTTTTCTTGATCACTAAAGAGTTGTTATCTTCAGAATCCCTTCTGTGGTGGTATTTTCCTCTATACTTCACCTCATAAGAACAGTTGCTGAGTAGAATTTTAAACACAGAATTTCTTTTGCCATGCATTTAATTGCCTATGAAATTTGCTTCTTACTGATGTATTTCAAATAGTCCTCAAAGTCAATATTTTCCTAGCTGAGCTCAACTTTTTCCTTCTCTACTTCTATATCCAGTGGCCCCACAGTAGTGTAAGTGATAGTTGAACCAGGATCTGGTGACCTGTCCAGAGTCCCTGCCTCTCTTCGACTTGCAACAACCCCACAGGCCAGCTAGTTTGGTGGATTCTGCATTTTCAGAACCACTCTTAGCAGTCATCTTTATAGTCTTGTTTCATTTTAAAATCCTCTTGCTTGTGCTTGTGCTGAATCCAACCATCCATTTCCTCATCAAAGACATCTTTCAAAGCCCAAATAAGAGCATACCATCTTCTTATCTAAACATCCTTAGTGCATCTCCATACCTTCCAGGAAAGGACTCCAGGCTGCAGAGCTGAGCTTAGCAGATGGAGCTCTTGTTGGGGCTGATGCCTAACCCTCTAACACACACTCCATGTCCACACCAACCTAGTGCCACTTCTCAATCCTGTTACTTAGATTATGCTATTTTACACATCTGGCCCTGCGAGATGCTATTCCATTTTCTTATAATGCTTTCCCCCAGTTGACTTTGATATGCCTTTCAACATTCAGACTGATATTATTTTAGGAAGATAATTTGCATTTCTCTCCCTTCAGCCCTTCTCTTTCCCTCAGTACACACACTGTTCCTCTCCCCATTTTTTCTTGTGAAAACAGTGAACGTAAACTATTGTGTTAGGTTTACTTCATCTTCCCTAACGAGCTGGATTCTCTTTGGGGGCAGAAGTTGCTGTTTCTTCAGTGCCTGGAAAATGGTGCAGAACCAGCTTTTACTGAATAAATGAATGAATGGACATGTCTGAACAGGGCTCTTGAAAATTTCAGTTCTAACATGGAAGACAGATGAGCCTGCACTCTTTGAAACCATGAGTGATCAGTAGTAGCTTGAAAAGCAGTGTGACTTCACACACAGATGCTGGTGTTTTACATACATTTTCATGTTTAGTTATTTTGTGTTTACTGTATGCTGTATGGCCTTTTCTTGTGAGCAAAAACCTTTCCCCGTGTTCTACTATATTTAATCTTTACAGAAAAATATATTTAGTAAATATGCATGTTCTTTCAGATACTACTAAGTGAATGTATAATTGTTATCCATGAATTACTGACCATGAAAACCAAATTTACATAAATAAAAGAGCATTGCACAATGAATGATTACACAGGTTAATCTACAGAGCTTTGATAAGGGAGATAAAGTTTTGGCATGCTAAGGAATATCTCTGTGCCCATTGTTTGGGAGAAACCTCGGGCTGCCTTATAATTGAATAAGCCCCTCTCATTTTTCTTAAGCCTTAGAAATAGAGTGTGTTTTCACCTTTAGAAATTGACACTTGATTATTTTATTCCAAATTTTTTCAGTCTCATTTAACTGTGAAATGGAATGTTTATTATTATTTTTTTCTCAGTAGATCCTTTCCTTGATGGTGCAGTAAAAAGATAAAGAAATCCAACTCTTTTAAAACTTTACCAACTTTACCTTTTAAAATGGTTTTGGAAGTTTTCTTAGTTGTTAACTGTGGATTCATATGACAAATAGACAAAACTGGGAATCTGTTTCTTAGCCTTTCTTCTAGTTGGGATCTCCCTTCTCCCCTTTAAGGTTCCAAGGGTAAAATCTGTTTCCTCATTAGACCTCTCCTTAAATTTCATCCCAGACAGGGCTGCAAGCTGTGGAAGTCACCACCTTCATTTTTTTCTCCAACAACAACAACAACAACAACAACAACAACAACAACAACAAAAACAAGAGTAACAACATCAACAACCTTTTCATTTCATAAATTGGAAGCTTAGCCCTCAAATGGGGTCAGGTGATTGTTTTCATCTTATGTTTTAAAAACCTATTTTTATGTGGAATAAAGCTGATTCTCAGAGGATGTACAATCTGATGATTTCTAATTACTGAAGCACACGTTGAGGCGTTTCAGTTGTCACATTTGGTTGTTACTAGCATTTAGAATATGATAGTAAGAATGATAACACTCCCCTAAGATATATATCTTTGTCCATATATATCTTTTATTTTGGTGTCTATTTTTTCCTACTATTACATAAGCTTTCTTTAATCTATAATTTAAATGGTATATGTTCTTTTTCTAGTACTTATAAACTTTACATGTTATTAGTGTTTTGGTATGATATGTTTTCCATGAAATCCAGTAATCTCTGACTTCTAACTTCCAGGTAAGATTTATTTGCATTCATTGTCATTATGGACATATTTGGGCATGTACCTAGTCCATAGGCTTTGTAAGTTTCTGTCACCATTAAAAACAAATTTTACATGTTCTGTCTCTTATCCAATATCAGAGGAATTGGAAGGTCTGTCGATTTCCAGGTAATTTTTTCAGGCATGTTTCTTGGTCTCTGACTAAACTCACACTGCACAGTTTTCCTTTGGGGAAATCAGGAAGGTTATACTATGATGCTCCTGTCTAGGGATGATTTGTCTTTGCTTCTGCTTGATTAGATTCCGAGAAAACTGCACATTCTGATTTTTCTAATAAATAGTTCTCAGAATGTGCAAAGTATATCTTTTCTAGCTTCTTCTTACTGCTAAATATTATTCAGAGTCATGCTCCATTTCATGATTTCTCTGATCTTGGATTCATCTTTCTTATGCTGCTCATAGCTTTGCTTCCTGGCCAGAGATGAAACTGATGCCTCATTTCGTCTTTGTCCACCATGGAGTGCTCCTCTTCTCTTGAAGGTTTCCCTTGCTTTACATGTGCTCAACCATAAGTTATCTTTCACTCAGAGTCCTCTTTACTAGCAAATAGCAGAAGTTACCCTTTTTTCTTCCTTTCCACAGAGTGCCATGGAGCACTAGGGGTATCCTGGGGATGATGGTGATCATAATGATGGTGAAAAACATGAACAGGACTAGATAAAAGATGCCAGAACCTTCAGGCCTGCTTTAAACAGTAGCACTGTCCACTGGGGCTTGTCTGTTGGATTTTAATGACAATGAGGATGTAAAGCTTAAATATTTGTTCAAATCAAATGAGTGGCTTCATTATTCCCAGTTAAATTTAATCTTTAAACTCAGCTTTAATGGTTTCATGGCCTTTCATAAATACAGGTCTATAATGACCTTACAAGGTAAACACAAAGAAGTGAAAGGAACAAAATCCTCCATGGAAAGAAAGAGGTCTGTGCCTTCCAGGGAAGACCCCACCAAAAGGGAAGAGAGAGTGGACCAGATGAGGAAGGTTTGGGGGTAAATTACTTTACTTTTTTGAGTCAGTGGTAACACTAACATCAAAAATCACAAACTTTAATGATTCTTCTCCAGTTCGTTTTATAGAAAACTCCTTATGTCATCAAATTCATTTATTCATGCTATTACAAATATGTATTATTAATTGCGGTTTGTTCAAACAGTCTTTTTAGAGCAGACTGGCTACAGGTAAATCATTATGTTTGATTTTCACTCAATCCATGTTTATGGGTTTGTACTAAGCAAAAACACATACTGGGAAAACAATTATGTTAAAGTCAAGATTTGTATCAAAATGTCACCATGTCTGTAAGATAAGCTTTCTGTAATTATAGGACAAGTTCTTTTGTAAGATTAGGAACTTTACTAATGTGTAATACTACATTTTCTGATATGTATAGGAAGGTAGTATATCTACTCTGAGCCAAATGCATTAGATACAATGTCTTATCCAGTTTTATTTAAAATTTTACCATAACTGAGAGATTTTTTACAAATTTAATTTTTAAAAATGAAACTCAGAGCTGCTTAATAACTTCTTTAAGATCTTATAGCTAGTAAGTTGTGGGACCAAGTTTGAAATCATGTATGTCTGTTTTCAAACTCAAGTGCCTATATGCACACAGAATGATGGGAACGCACATGTGCCCCTCTGGAAACTCCCTTTTCCAATGGCAGATGACGTATGTCCTCTTTTTTTTTTTTTTTTAAGTACTATCCCTTTATTTTTTCATCCACAATCATCAGCGAGCAGTTATGGCACTGTAATGGCCATCATTCAAATTGCACAATCAAATAGATCTTCTCTATATTTTATTTTATAAAAAAATTTAAATCATTTATAATAGTTTTATTCATAGGAATCTTATGAGGTTAGCTAATAGTGTTCTTTAAATGAGAAGAATAGAGTAACTTATTTGAAGTCACAGTGGTGATTTTGTTCAAATGGGAGCCCCAGCGTTCTGGAGAAACTTGAGAGCCATCTCTGCTCCACACTGTAAAGGTTTTGAGTAAATTGCCAAGAAAAATCCAGCTTTGACATTTTTAAATAGGCTAGATCTATTTCTTTAGATATAAGGTGGAATTTCTAATCTTCTTTTGGTTCCAAAAAGAAATTTCTAATCTTTTATTGGTCTTAATAGCTCCAAAAAAAGACTTCATAAGTACTAGGCATGCCGGCAGTACTTTCTGAATATTTTTTTCAGAGCTGTCAAGTGTACTTTACTGACCAGCTTGAAAGGCGTGAGGATAATAAAGCAGCCAAAGAAGCATGGAAAATTAGTTTGAAAAGTAGGAAGGAGCCCTGCTACTTTTGCATACCACTTTTCTATGTCCTGTACTTTATAGTTCTTTGATCTGTACATATACAGGGAGAGATGCACTATCATCTTGATGAGACTAATGTTAGGATACAGATATGGGTCTTTTTCCCACAACTCATACTGATAGTTTTGGGGTTCCTGCAAAGTTCATGAACTAACAAAGAGCTCTCTAGTTATAATATAAAACACAAAAACCTCTATTCATAACAATAATCATCAATCAAATACATTAAATATTAGCAAATATATAACAAATAATTATGAAGTCTCTAAGACCCTCTTAATGATCACATGGAATTTTAAAAACAAGAAGAGACTAAGAAGAAAAGGTAAGTAACACAGCAGGGGCTTCCACCCTTTCCTGCTGGGGTTGACAGGAGTTCAACTACTTTTATTGATGCTATAGGGAGAAGTCCAGGAACAGTTGAGTTCACCTATTTGAAATAGGAATGTGTGTATGCGTGTGTGCGTGCGTGTGTGTGTGTGTGTGTGTGTGTGCTTGCATGCACGCATGAGCTCTGAAACAGTAGAGGTTCTGGGCCAACTCGTTTTCTTCTTTGATATTCTCTGAGATACTTCTTCAGAGTTCTTTGTAGTTCTTAGACTATAATCTGAGAATAATTCTTTTGATAGTTTTAAAATCTAGCTCCAAGTAATTATTACTTTATGAATTATTTTTTTTACTTAAAACATTACTTAAGTACTTATGCAGAGTTGTTATAAATCAAAGTTGTCTAAAATATCTTGTTTAGAAAGTAGGTATTGTGATATTTTTTAAGTATAGCAGACAGCTCTTTGGAATTAAAAAATAAATCAAAGAGAACATCAAAGAATTTTCTGTTTTTTCTACTACTTCTTTAAAACCTTGGTATATCTGGAGGTGTATCTGAGTTGTAAAGCACCTGGATTCAATCCCCAGCATTAAACAAATCAACAAAAACAAAAACAAGAAAAAGATGGAAAGAGAAAGAGGTCATGGGGGCAAAGCCAGGAATACATAAATTGCATGGATATTAATTAGTAAGTTCAAAATAATTACTAGAATAAATTGGGTAGTTTATGTGACTTTAAGGAAAGAGATATGAAAAAAATATATTCTTCTTAGGAAAAAAGTTTGAATTGCCCAGGAAGAGAGAAAGGAATACTAATGAGAGGACAGGGAAAGTTATTTGTTATAGAATGGGGCCTAATTCTCCATGAGAGCAAAACCACAGACTGTGCTATAAAACCGTGTCAGGCAGGCTGACTTGTCAGCTTGCTGGGAAGGGTGCTGCGGTGAACATCTGCTTTCCACAAAAAAGGCAAATATCATGGCAGCAACAATTCCAGGCATGCTACCAAGAAGGCTCTCTGCTCGAGCTAATTCATGTTAGGCGCACATTTCCAGTTGCTTCTGGAATTCCAGACTGTGGGCTGACTTGGTCAACAGGCTGATACGTGACAGATCAGAGGTAATCAGAGTAATTTTCATCCTCCCTGCACACACAAGAAGGTAAATTGCTCCACAGTAATGCTCTTGGATACATTTCAAAAAGACACACAACAGAAAAGGAAGAAAATGGCTGCGAGAAGGAACCCAAATTCACAGGTCTAAACTTCACTGGCATTTCCGGTACTTTGAAGACTAGTACTGACTTTCAGGCTAAGACCAGAAATACTCACAAATGAAAGTTAACAGTCTATCCAAGGGGAGGAGGCAAGGTTTACCAGGGAACTTCGCTACAGAGAGATCAGCTATGAAAGTGCTTGGTAGGGAGCCTGGCAGTTAGACGGTATTTACTTAACCAGTGTCAGGCATTGTGTTGCATATGGTCAGTTTTTACTCAGACCCTCTCTCACTTTGTTCTGTGAAACTTTTTGTGTTGTAGAGAATCAAAAAATAAAGACTGCACTTTCTATACTATCTTGTACTTTGGGTCCTGTGTACAAATTAAGCTTATGGCAATTAGATGGAATCGTGCAAGACTTAGAAGAAAGGAATGTTGCAGCTTAAAGTAATACAAAATTCTTACTGTGTTTGATCATTTTCTGATGGCATCTAGGTTTGTGAAATTTTGCTGCAGAATTTTGGTACAAATAATATTCTCACATTACGGGATGGAATCTATTTCCGGTCTGTGGGACTTGCTTCAGGTGGTAGAATATGTGGCATGGAAGGCTCGTGTTCCAGTTCCAAGCCTATGCCTGAAAGACTCACACTTTTCTGCCTTTGTGTCTGGACCCCTGTCTGTCCTGTCCACACAAAACAGAAGAGTCCTCTCAGCCATTATAGATCAGCTAATCTCCAGCCAATGTGGGAAATGATTGCCAAGCAGGCATGAGGACCAGATGCATAAGGTGATGGCACAGGGAAACCACAGAGCGATCCATGTGTGATATTTCCGTGGACTTATGCATCAGCTTTCCTGTCATGTGTCCCAAAATGCCTGACATCTACGAATGAAGGGAGGAGTTTCACTGTGGAATACCATTTCAGAGGACAGTATTGCTTGAAGGCAGACATCACTTCTACTTCTTAGCAGCTTATGGAGCAAAATGAAAAATTTATAAACAAGGCATTTTCATAGAGCAGTGACTGCTACAGGATCACAAAAGGAGTGGCATGAAGCAGGGTGATGTGAAGAGCTATTTTAGAAGCAGTGGTCAGGGAAGGGGGCGTGGAAGCTATGATCCTGATCTGAGTCCCGAACGCAAAGAGCGGGCCGATGGGAAACCTAGACAGAGATCGTCATAGGCAGAAGGAATAGCAAGGACAAACTCCTTCCCATGTGGGGAGGAGCTTGACGTGTGTGAAAGAAGGCAGATTGGACCAGGAAGGAGAGTGAGCAAGAGGGAGGCTGTGAGGGAGAGATGTTGTATGACTTTTAGGAACTCCATGTTGCTGCAAAACCTGAAGTTACTTCGCAGCCTTCCTGATTTTAATTCTCATAGTTCTTCATGACTGCTCCAAAGGTCGACTGCGACACTTATCAGGGAAGGATCAGGCCAATCTCCCAAAGGCTCTTTTACTCCTGAGGTTTTTCTAAATCAAAAGATAGACTGATTTAGTGTTTGCAGTGGTACACCCTCTGGGACATTAGGTTTCCCAGGAAAGAGTTCCTGGGAACTCTGTTCTCTGTAGCCTAAAATCCCTGACTTCCTTCTTCCTTGCATTACTGTTTCATAGGGCAAAATTATTTCATTTAGGTGGAAAACACTCAAAAGAAAGTATAAAGGACTGATGTATTTAATCTTGTAGGGAACAGTTGCATATGAAAAGATGGTGTTAATAAACTGGATAGGTTTTGTTTTTGAGAACCTACATTTTTGAGGGCCTTCTTGATGCCCTTTTGTCTTTGGGCTATTACTTGATTTAATTTCCTCATGTGAACAAAAGAATGGTAGTTTTCCGTCACATTTCTGAAAGACTATTCTTTGCACTAGATCCTCAGTGTGGTGATGCAGCACACAAACACCTACATATGATTCACTGTGAGATGCCCAATGGCTATACTATTATTGGCACATGGCTAACATACCAAATGCATGTAGACAGGTCTGTTATGGGTTATTCTTTCCCAGGTAGCTATATTTGCTGTTCAAATACTCTGGTATCAGTTTAGTTTGCTCTTGAGTAACATTTGACAATTTTTTTCCCTGTTATTATGCAGTCTGTTTGTTAATCCACTACTATTTGTTAGTATTTCAGAAATTATACTTATGGGTGATGCATGGCAATGTATTAAATGTCCTGTCGGATTTCCTGCCCACGCTCTGAAGCACCTTGATTTTTTAATCTATCTTTCTATCTTCTGGAAGAGACTTGAACCACAGGAATCCAGCCTCAATATTGATGACTAGCTCTAATCAAGGATTTCATTATTGGCTAACTTGTCTGTTTTATCTTGAGAAATGCTTGTTGGTAACACTAAGAAAAAGCTTTCAAATGTTTTGAATTCTCATTCCTAGCAGGTTTGATTTTTCATTGTCAGTTTTAGGTCAAGTATTGATAGATTCTTTTGTAGACTTAGTTCTAAGTTGGCTGCATTGCTGTTTACTGGGAGACTTCTCATAGATATGCTGGGTTATTATCATCAGTGCAATTATATTTTGAGTGAACAATCTGAGATTGTTATTAGAGAGGCAGATTCAGAGACCGGTATTAGCAACAAAAACTTTCACTGTGGTTCTGCTAGTATTGTTTCCACATCGTAGTGCTGTGTTGACTGTGTAAGAAGGTCTGACTTTTAAAGCATAGTTATTTAGTGTTCTTGGAGTGTCTAAAAGTGGCCTGTGCTATCCAAATGGTTGTGTTGAAAATATTTGAGGAGATTTTTATGCGAGAAGAGCTTCCTCTAGGAGTAGCAGGGTATAATGTTAAATCAGCATGCAGTTTTCTAATTGCACTGCTGCATAAAATCGGCTGTACAGAATTTCAAAAGCTCTCCATCTTTTCTTTTTTGAAATGTGGAATGGATAAGATAGGATACATTTGATTCAAAATACTTTAACTTTAGAATTAAGTTAAATTCTCTGATCAGATTGGTCAGTGGCAGTCAGAATCCAGGTAAACTAATGATATATTTTATAAAAGCCTGATGAAGATCAACCTCAAGAATCCTTAAAAGGCAAATTCATTTCTTTCAAAATTTGAAATTTAAATTTCACAGGCATTTTGGAATGTCTGGAATAATAAATCCCTCTATTGACTCAACCAGATGCTAAAAGCTTGTGATGCTCTCTTAATATTCTCTTCTGCTATTGTTTTGGTCATGTTTTTCTGAAAGCTTTTTCATTTGCTTTTGATAAAATTTGACTTCCTAGAAATGGAGAAGTTGTTCCCAAATGTTTTAATAGTTGGTTTTGCGGAAGACAGTATTTCCCTGGATGGGATGGGGTGGGGGGGTAGTATCAAGATGATTCAGGCAGATTACATTTATTGTGTACTTTATTTGTTTTTATTAATTTTATTCCTGTGCAACTCGGACCCCTCACAGGCACAGTTCACAGTGGGGTTTGAACTCCTCGAGAGTCTCATGCTGCTGCTGAGCTGACTGGGCACAGAGCTCAGGCGCTCATGTGCGCCATGTAGTGGGGAGCGGAGGCTGTAAGAGCAGGTGAAGCTCTCTCACCTGGGCACGGCTTGCTTCCTGCTGTGCGGTCTGATTCCAAAGAGGCCAAGGAGCTGGGGACTTGGAGTTAGAATATAATTGATAAATAGTTAAATGTCTTACACACCTATTCCTGATTCTGTTTTTCTCTCTCTTGACTATAAAGTTGATGCTTATTACTCCAATGTACAATTTTTAGATTCCATTATATTTATATGACTTATAAACAATATACACTATGGTGTTATTTTGAGTGTTCTTTAAAACTTACATGTGTGTGTATATCTATACATGATACACAGCATCATGGTACATGAATAAATTTATGAATTTGCTTTTATATCAGCATCATATCCATGTTAATAGAGCTGCAGTTTATTGTGACATATTTCACTGTATTAGTATTCTATACTCTAGTGTATAATATATACACTATATAATAGGTAGTATGTGATATATAATGTTTATAACATTGTATAACCAACTGTATTGGTATACTGTCTACTGTAACTTTGTTGGGTATTTATCTCTTCAATTTTGACTGTTAACACAGTTGCTGTAGTGTACAATTTTGAACTTGCTTCTTGATCAAGTCTGTGAAAGTTTCTCTAGGCAATGTAGCAAGAAGCAGATTGGGGAACTCTGAACTGCCATCTTCCCTTTACTGGATATTCAAAGTTTTTCCATCAATTCGCCCTCCAGCCAGTTACTTTTGGTCAACAAAACCCTTGACACTGGAATTCAAATGTTGCCAATCTGATGCACATGAAGTGGTATCTCATTGCTTTGCATTAACTTTCATTCTTCAATGACTACCTTTGAGGTTGAGTAACTAGTCACATGTTCATCTCATTCAAGTTTTCTCTCTTTTGAATTGCTTGTGTTGGAGCAGAAAAGTGTCTTACTTTTCCTCACCCATCCTAAGGGTTATGTTCAACTTCATGCAACAAAGGACAGGTTATCAAAAGAAAAGACTAACAATTTCATTTAACCAAAATTTTTTATGGCACAAGATCTTCATTAATAGAGATCTCCAGATCCAAGGGAAACAGTCTTTTTTATGGTCAAATTCAATGAAGAACACCCTGTACAGCTCTGTGAAAACGTGAGTGCACATAAAAAGTCTGATCCCAGTGTGTTAAACTGAAGCAGGGGAACCCAGAAAAGCCTGTTTGTTCAGATTCTTTTGGCCTCTCCGTGGAGCATTCCTTCTTCCTTGGTGTAAGTATGACCCTTTGGAATGAGGGTCTAATCGGAAGAACAGAAAAGGGGTAGAGTGAACTTTTTTTAGTTTCTATGGCTTACTTTGAAGGAGACAGGTTCTATTTTCTCTGATCTACTTTGGGAAATTCTGTTTTTTTATGACTGACTTGTAGGAAAAAAAGAGGCAGGAGGCAGGAGACAGGAAAAGATAAGAAAAAATTTACTTCTGAGGGTCTTTCCGTCTTTTTCATTCAAAGTACCCAGCATGCCAGAACACCATATCTTGGAGCTTCATTTTTAGAGTACCAATACCTATTTATGTCTTTGGTCTATTTTTCTGTTGGATTGCTTGCTTTTTTCCTTTTGATTTGAAGGGGTCCTTTATATACTGTAATGATTAATAATATTTAATAATATTGCTTTGATTCTAATTATGATGGGAAAGTTCCTCCTCAATTTGTCTTTAAATGTAGACGTTGTCTTCCAGACAATGCCAGAAACAGTGAAGAAATGATTTGTACAGTATCTATGTGAAAAAATTCAGGAACTTAAAGATTTTAGAGGAGCACCTATAAGTCTGAAAACTTGAGCTTAGATCCAAGTTCCTATGACACAGATACAGTGATAATAGACCAACACCACACTGAGCTGGTATAAACATTTCTTAAGTGTAAATTGTCTACACTACATAAGAGGCAGACAGTCTTTTGGAAACTCCCTTTACTTGCAAGAACAGAGATTTGGAAGAAGTAGCTGCCATAGTGCCTCAATCCACCTCAGGTCTCCAGCTGGAGAGGCACCCAGCTCAGGTACTAGGACATTTGAAGGAGTTATATGAACAAGCTTCCTTGGAACTTTCTGTCTCTTTCCACCCCAAAACTTATCTTACTCATTAAGTCCGTCAGTCTATGGCCTTTGTCCCCTAGCTGTTCTGGAAGCAGTTCTCTTTATAGGGACATGCCTCTGGGCATAGATGTTGGGACTTGTTTTGCTGATATCCCTGTCAGAGGACCCTGAACAAAATGGCTGCCTTAAAATAGGTGTAGCTGCAGGAACTAAGTATGCTTTCCTACTCTTCCAGGTAGATTCTCCGTGGCTTCTGCTCTTTTGTGATGTCAGCTGCTGGTTCAAAGCGAGGGACAGGAGTGTGCCTCTTCAACTGGTACCGCCACTGTGTGCCTTCTTTCCCCAGCTGCCAGGGTGCCTGAGGAAACAAGATGTGGTCATTTTCTGCTCCTTGGTAAGTGAGCTGTCTCAGAGGTAGATACTCCTTCTAAGAAGACAGTTTAGATGCTATAGCTAAAGAATAAAAGAAGTTCATAGAGTGCTATGCAGGCTTTGAAAGCAGCCAGAACACTCTTCCTCTAGACTTAGGGAACAAGCAAATTTTTCTTTCCTTCTAACAAGAAATATAGGAATGCTCCCTCCCATCATAGACTGGACCTAAATGCAAGCATAAAATATGCAGCATGTCATTCAGCCCTAAGCATAATTTATGCCAAAAAAAATATCTCGCATTCCAAGTGCAAAGTTTGCAAGTCTCAACAAGATTGCTCTAACTGCCACATTAGAAGCTCAGGGTGCTATGCCCAAACAATGTTTGCCTTAACTATCATTACCAATAATAATCTGTGGGCTCTAACTCAGCTGGATATTTGGGTGGTGATGCGTGAGGTTGAATGGAATGTGGCTGACTCCTCATTAGCTCTGTTAGCGAAGCATTGCTAAGAAGGAGGTTCAGGCTTTGGGGAACTGGTCCATTTGAGGTATATATAATTTTATTTGGTCATTTATGAGTCAGGAGACACATAGTCTGTGTAATTAAAAATGCCCTTTTGTACAGGATCTTTTCAGACCCCACTTTCCTACGGAGGAATGCATGAATATATGTGATAATTGACTCTAATGGCAGGAAAAGAATGTGATGAAACATTTCCTGATAAAATCTAGTCTCAGCACGCAGAGAGGATCAGGACTTCTCTGCACTCTCTGTGATTTATTACATAAAGGGTGAAATTCTAAAGAGTAGAGTAATTTTCTTCTAAATGGAGGATGCCTGCATGAAGAAGAGCAGAGACCTTTGTATTATTTGGACAAGAAAAATTACATATGCTCTCTAGATGGAGAATAGACAGTCCCATGCAACAAGCCAGCCTGGCTTCATGACCTTTTTCATCCGTAGGTATCCAGTTGGTTTTTTTATTCCTCTTACAAGATAGTTGTGCTCCTGATTACAAAGCAGTTCAGCTTTGTAAGCAGCATGAAAAGGACATTGTTTCTGGGCTTTCTTCCATTGTTTCTTTAGAGCCTGCCTCTAGACACACTTCCCCTATTCTGTTATGAAGCTGGCACTCTTTAGAGATGTGGAATGCAATTATAATGATCACGGATGCGAGTGTTAGAAAATGAATTTTTAAAACTAGACACAGTTGTCAGCACACAACTACAAAGCCTTCCAAGAATATCCTATGCATCTTTTCAGTAGTACCATGTCCAGGGACCCTCTTGCATATGATTCTATAGAGTAACAAATACCAGTAAGTGATAATCTTAAAGATAGTCAAGGTTCAGCTCTCATGGTAGTAATTCTAGTTCTTTTTGGAAAAGAATGGGAAAAACGCTACAGACCAACAGCACTTTTAGGCAATAAAGAGATATTCCACTTCATTCAGTCCAAGATTATAGGTTGTAAAGTAATTGTTAACAAAATAAATACCTTGATACTGTATTAAATTGTGATAATGAATTAAACTGTGAAATTCTGATAGAATTAGCACTTATAATCTGGAAAATAAGTCACATCACTCTTTTTGGAGGGGAGGATGGAGGTAGAGGAGCTTGAATTCCGGGTCTTTGAATTGAGCTACTTCATTAGGTGATTTAAATATTTTACTTTGAGAGATTATTTCACCAATTCATGAGGCTGTCCAGGCCAGGAATGAATTTGTGATTCTCCTGCTTCAGCCTACTTAACACTCTTGTGCATTTCCACTGAAACTGTGAAGAAGGCCTTAGTGGAAGACATGATGATATTCTTAGCCAATTTAAAGCATATGTTTTCAAATAATACAAATGATCTATTGAAATAAACTTCTGAAACTAAATTAGGGCACCTGTAGCTCATAACTCCATCAAAATTTATCCATCTTCATGAGTACCCGTGAAGGTTTCATGTTTATTCTGTTGAAAATTTAAAATGTAGATAATCAGTTTTAAATGTTCATCCTCACTTCACATCTTCCTAAACTCTCTACCACATGCTTTAACCATTTTGTTCACCTTGTCACCCTAACAACACTGGTGAACTAACTGTTGGCTTTGGAAGCCATACAGGGGGCATTCTGCTGGGATCCAATGTAACCGGAAAGTGGCAAACAGGTCCTCCCTGCGCACAATGTTAGTGGAACAGATCGGGAGGTGAGACAGAGATTTGAGTGGCCTCACAAGACTCTGGAGGGAGGTAGAAGTAGAAGATGTTTCTTCCCTGGCTGCTGCCTCCTCACCTTCCGGTCACTCCTTCCTCCCACTGTCTCACTTTCCATGGTCTCTTAGTTCCTTTATGTGAGGGACATCCGCCAGTCGGAACAAGCTTTTTACTGGTTAGTAGCACATGTCAGTTCTTAGGGAGGAGCATGTGGACTTAGATAAACTCAGGAACATGAGAGCAGGAGAATTTCCTAGGAGGACTTTGCTAGGAGAATCTCTTTGTCTTAACAGTGTTTACTCTCTAGCCCTACGTGACACATTTATTCTCTGGTTCTCACTCATTTGCTGAATTTCTCTTCTACATTTCCAAGCTTCTCTGACCACATGACTAGACATAGGGACAGGGTGGAGCCTGTGATGGATCCTTTGTTTCCTGATATCCTTCTCCCTCTCCACACTCTGTCTGGTGACCTGTTCTGCTTCTAAATCCTACCCATCTCAGCCAACATCTTTCCTTCAAGCTTCAGAGTCATATGAGGAAGAAGTCTCTTATTTTTGAGAGATTCCAAAAATAAGCTTAAGCTTTGAAAAACATTATTTCTGTGTTCATGCCCTCTAGACTCATTTCAGCAGGCCAAGGCCCTCCAGAACTGTCTGGAAAAATTTCTTGATTCCAAAAATCTTCTTATTCATGAAATTCAACTGATTGTCTGGATATGTCAGTTTTAATTCCCTGAATGAAAAGTCATGGGCTGTACAATGATATTTCAGTCAAGATTTTTGAGAGTCAGTTTGTAGGAGGAAAATTTATTTTGGCTCACAGTTTTTGAGGTTTTAGTCCATTATAGGCCTGTGGTGAGATAGCATCACAATGAGGAGCACAAAGCTGAACAACACTTCTCAGCATAGTGGCAGGAAGAAGAGGGAGAAAGAGAAAGACATAGAGAGGCAGAGACAGAGAGAGAAAGGGAGGGACAAAGGAGCCAGTGACAAGACTAGCCTCTAGGACCCACTTTCTTTAGGCAAGCACTGCCTCCTGTGGTTCCTCTCACCTCCCACCCAGTAGACCACTCTTCTTGGCCTCTCCGAGGGACGGAACTATTCATGAAATCACAGTTCTCATGGGCCCCAGAGACCCACCTCTAAACTTTGCTACACAGGAGACCAACCCTTGAGCACTCAGGCCTGTGGGAGATACTCCAGACACAAACCCTCAGAGGTCACATCTATAACATAGCCTTGTACAACCAGTTCTCTCCTGTGTCATCGCTGTTTAGTTTGTGTAAGGATACTCTGTGATGTTTGCCCAGGGAAACTGCATTAAAGGATGTATCTTAGTGTGTATTCTCACTCTGCAACAAAGCATGGCTCTTACTTGTAACTGTCTTTTGTTCTCCATTCCTGTCACCGTTTCCTTCTCTCGCGCCTTTGCTGTCCTCTCCATGGATTCCTCAGACTTAGGACAAGGTCAGGGATGAATGATGTCACTTTTAGAGCTGGAATCCTGACTTTTCAGGGTCAATTAGATCAAATAATACATAAAGCATTTGGACAATATCTGGCTCATAAGAATTATACAATATAGGTTAGCAATTGTCATTTCTTCCTTTTAGACAGTGATAGTTTCTGCTTTGTTTTGGGACTACTTGTATAAATAGATGGTTCTTTTACTATTAAGTACTTATGGGGATGGACCTATTGAATCCTTCTCTTATTTGCCAAGATGAACACAATCACTAGCAGAAGACAAGCTCAATTGGAATGAAGCAGGGTTGCTTCCATAGGAATGACAGACCGTGAGGCACAGCATACTTCTTGGAATGCTCCAAACCATATGCACTGGGGACAGACTGCTATTTCTCCTTATTAATCTAGAACTGTTATCCAAATAAATATTTCTGTATCTCCTATTTTCTCCTTAAACTCAGTGTTTATTGTTGTTATAGAAGAGTGTTTTCCCAATCTTCTCGGAGTCTGGATATATGTAAAACTACTATAGGAAATTAGTGATAATAATGATAAAAAATAGTTAATATTTTTATCACACTCTTTATATCAGAGATTTTTAAAATAAATCTATTCATTTAATTCTCAAAATTCTTAAGAGCAAATTCAAATTTCAATTTTTTGTTTGTTTGTTTTATGTTTTTAGAGACAGAGTCTCACTTTGTTGTTCAGGCTGGCCCTGAACTCATGATCTAGCCCAGGCCAGCCTTGAGCTCATAGCAATTTTCATGTCAGCCTCTCAAGTCCTGGGATTACAGGCCTGAGCCACCATGCCTGGCAAGGAAATTCAGTTTTTAATTCTCATTTTCCAGATGAAGAAACAGAGAGGTTAGATAATCCACTTCAGGCATCTGGAGAGTAAGGGCGAGGGTAGATGTTCATTAGATCATATTTGAATCTCAGGCTATGTTTCTTCTTCATGATTTTAACATTCTTCCTGCATTTCTAAATATTTTAACCTTTCCATCATCCAGTGTGCTTTAATTTCTAAGTCATTTTATGTACATCGTCTTCCTTGCCCTTCATGACCACTCTGTGATGTGAATAAGGTAGATTTTGTTATTGCCACTTGACAAATGAGAAGAATGATGGTCACTGACATTATATGGAAACATAGGGTATTAATTCTGAAGATGTTTTAAGGAATATCTAATCCAATCTATCTAATATCTAATATCTATATCTGGAAAGTTATATCTCTAATATCTGGAAAGTTAGGTCTCAGAAAAGTGATTGCCTTTCCCTGGTCCCCTGGTCCCCACAGCTAGTTGTTGCCGAAACAGTCTTGAGTGTGGGGTCAGCTAGGTGCTGCGGAAGCAGTACTGAGTTAGGAGCCAATTATGTGACCTCTCTGCACGGAACCACACTCTGTAGGATACAGGGACACCTTCTATCTCCTTGCCGACTGAGAAAAAGTCAACAAAATTAATATGTGACAGGCATAATGTGGGCTAGGTAAACACTGGTTAGCAGAAGCCAGATTTTTCTCCCTTTCTGTGTTGCCTCTCTTCTCTCTGAGGCTGTTGGGAGGACACAATAAGAAATATTTTATCCTATGGAGTACCATATATTTTATTTCTTACTATGGACCGATGAAATCAAAAATCTCCTGTGCGCTCCCTTCCCATCTCCTTTCTGAACTAGAGGAGTTTCTCTTCCTGTAGTTAATGCCGGCTTTTAACTCTCCATAATCCTCTTCAGCTGCAGGAAAGCTTCCAGACCCAATCAATCAGGTCACTTCTGCTTTCACCAGTTTCCATTTCCAGCCTGAACTCTCCAGTCTATCACTTCAATCACTCTCTTGCCAGTATTTCTTTCTTTCTTTCTTTTTTTTTAAACCTCCTTTGCTTTCTTTGCTCAGCAAAACTCCAGTCCCCAATCAATTCGAGCCCTGAATTTCTTCTCTCACACACTGGCCCTGCTGTCTGAGATGAAGGTGACATTTGGAATTGTGGCAGTTTCGGGTCTGACCTCCGCTGGGCCTTCAGTTTTGCATGACAACTGTTCTCAGTTCTAGTCCCGCAGCCCTCGCAGCACCTCTAGGTTCTTATCTTTTCCCTCAGACTCCTGATTTCGGCACCTCAACTATCACTGGTAGCCAAGTACTCTGTAGCTTTGTACTTCATGTGGTTGTATCCAAATGTCCCCTAGAGGCTAGAGCCCTGAAGATTTGTCCTCGCGCAGCTTGTGTGTGTCTGAGCTTGTGCTCAGAGGTGGGGCAGTCTGAAGAAGGCGGGGCCTCGTGGGAGAGCTGTTCTCATTGGCGCAGGCCCGGCCAGAGCTCTTTCTTTGCTTGGCCTGCCTTGAGGTAAACACCTTTCCTCTTCCACATGTTCCTACCACAATGTGCTACCTCTTTACAGCCTCAAAGTGACGAAAACAAGCAGATGTAGGATGACATCTGAGAGCATGACCCCAAATGAATCTTTCCTCCTTGCCTATTATTTCTGCCATTTTGTCATAGTGACAGAAAACTGATTAACACAACTACTCCCAAGAAAACCAAAGTCTTTTTTTTGAATGACTGTCTACGTCCTTAGGAATAAGCAATTACTACCTGTCAGGTATTGTGCTAAATTGTTTATTCATATCATCTCATTTATAATTCACCAAAATGTTATGAAAATGATATAATTATTATTACTCCATTTTAGAATGAAAGTAGCTTCACTCAGAAAGATTGGATATAGGCAGGAATGACAGCCACAGTCACACTGTGCACTGTTTGCAGAGCTCACTTCTTAAATATCAAGCAGCAAATTCTTCAGAATTCTCTCCTATAAACACATCTACTCTCATTAATTTTCTTAGAAAAGTCACTAATCCCATCACAGCAGTCTGAACCTCATGACCTCATCTAACCCTAACTACTTCCCAAGGACCTCGCCTCCAAATATCGTCAACATTGGAATCTGGAGACTGAGTTCTCCTCAAAGGTGTTTTTGGTGAACACACTCAGATCATCGTGAGAGATGATCAAAACGTACATGCTTGGCTTCTAGCACTGAAAATGATCTATTTGATTTCCCTAGGTCTTTACCTGCTGTGAAAATCCCTTATTCCCTTCAACCCTTAATGTAAATGCCCTCTTCTTGGAAACACCTCTCTTGAGGCCTCTGGTGGCTCCAGCCTGGCTTAGTCATTATACCTGCCCTATAGCTGTCCCATGTATAAATTATGCCACTCTGAAAATGTTACTCTCACATTTACTTGGTAGCTTGGCCAGGTTTAGAATTATTGGTTGGAAATTATTTTTCTTCAGGACTTTGAAGTCATTTTCCATGTCTTCCAGTTTCCCTCCTCACTGAGAGGTTTAAAAACAGCTCAAATTCTTGATTTTTCATTGATGACTTTTTTTTCTGTATTTGATGGATAGTAACCCTTTTTTTCCCCTTTCAGAATTGATTAGTGAGATGTCTATTTATGGTTCTCTTTCTAGGCATTGTACTTTGTACTTGTTGACTTTTTCTAATCTGAAAATTCATATCTTTATCTCTGGAGAAATTTTTCTGAGTTGATTATTTGATAATATTTTTCATTTCATTCTCCCCATTTCTTTTTTTCTGGATCTCAGTGTATTGATATTGGATTTTATTTCATTTTCCTTTTCATATTTTTCCTATTTTTTTTTAAATTTTCACTTTTCTAGATTTCTTCACCCTACCAACTAATCATTAATTTAAATCTGAGTTGTACATTTTTACTGTTACATTTAAATTTCAGCATTTTTTGGAGTTATTTTTGCTTTTGCTTTTGGCTGGGATGAACTGGTTGGCTAATTTTTCCCCAGAACCTTTGGTGACAGTGTGCTGGACTCTTTCCTGAGGGCGGATCTGATTTTCCAGCGAAGGTGCTTCCCAGCTCTGCCTGGAGCCTACTCTATGCCACCAGCATTCTGAAAGCTGGATCCTCATCCAGCCTTCAGTTTCCCAAGATGCACTGCTGACATTTACATTCCCTTTCAATTTTTAAACATTTTTATGTATTAATAAATTTATTGTTGTGTATATGTGAGTTGAGTGAGAATTAAGAGCAATGGATCTGTTCAGGCTTTGTCTCTTTATTTCTACTTTTACCTATTTTCTCCATCTCGCTTCTTATTTTAACTAAATTCTTTTCTATCTTAATGCTATTAGTTCACTATACTTGAATTCAACCTAACTCTCTCTCTCAGAGGTATTGTTTCAAATAATTAATCCTGGGATGTCTTGCTCTTTAAAATAGCCCTTATTTATCTATTTATATTATGGTAGTGGGGGTCAAACTCATGATCTTGTTCTTGCCAGGAAGGTAGCACCACCACTGAGTTAAATCCCCAAGTAAAATAACTTTTTAAACAGCAAATAATCATTGTTTATATTGGTGAAGTAAAGTGTGACATAATTACCAGAAAGCTTGTGACCTTCTAATCTAAATAAGTCAGTGCATAGTAACTAGTCAACCACTGGTAAAGTCAGAACTTTAGACATCCATTCCATATTGAAGCCTTGAGCCCTGCCTCTTGAAAACTTTTCAGTTAGCATCCTATATCTCTTATCTTAGGTCATCACTTTAGCTCAGGATTTCAGTTTTTTCCTGAAATACTGATTTAACCACCTCATTTTAATCCTTGCTTCTCACCTTGCTGTTCTTTTAAACTATTACTCAGAATGTGGTCAAAACAGTTGATGTAAGATTGCCGAATCATGACATTACCATGTTTAAAAATACTTCAACATCACTCCACAGCTGGCTGGTCGAAGTTCAGATTCTCTAACCTACAACTCAAGGTGTTCATGAATCTTCCAGATTCATGCTTAATGTATCTATAGAATCAAGACTCTATGGTGTTGACTTGTGTCGTAATATCTACTGCAGTGCTTGGTACGTGATCGGTTTTCAGCGTTTACGGAGGGAACACTTTCCTGTTCTGACTGTTACGTGGATGTCTTATTTTCAAGGAAAGTCCTTTTGTACTTGGCAAGTGCTTTATGAATGTGTGAAGAGAGACTGATGTGTGGGCATAAAGAAAGAGGGGAAGGAATATGAAAGTACATATGAATCATCCGGCAGGATTAATCCTCGTGAACTTTATGAGTTTCTCATAGTTATTCTTAGGGTGAGGGTAGAACTGAACCCAAGTGAGAAAGGAGAAAGAGATGGGAAATTATGTAACTTGAAAATTTATAATAAACGTATTGTATGTTTCCAAAGGGGAATTACTGCAGACTAATATCACTGTAGCATTTTAACAATTAATGTTCTGTGCTTGTGCATTCATCTTCTGGCCATAGGACATAAATGACAGTGAGACAAAATCTATCATAAATTTACACAATTTAAAAATATTGCAGATTAAACAATCACATACAAATTTGTACTGCGTTGAGCCATCATTGCCTATGGAGAAGTTTGTTTTGTTTTGTTAGTTTTTGAGACAGAGTCTTGCTTTGTAGTTCAGGCTGGCCCTGAACTCACTATGTAGCCCAGATAAGTGTGGAACTCACAGCAATCCTCCTGCCTCTGCCTCCCAAGGGCTGGGATTACAAGCATGGGCCACCATGCACAGCAAAGGAGAAGTTTTATCTCTGGGGTCTTATATGAGTTTTTATATAAGATTTCTTCATAAAAAGTAAATCATTCTCTTCCTTCCCATGGACTTTCTCTCTGAATTCACTTTAGTACTAAATCACTTCACATTGTCACCTGTAATTTTTAATTGTATTTCTTTATTTTAAAAGTTATTTGGCCTTATAAACAGTCATCAGATATGTTATTACAACTTCTTAGCTATTTGATAGTTTTCTCCTAATGATGATACTCATTTTTTTAGGTAGTGTCACAAAATGTCAGAGACAAAAAGGATCCAAGATGTCAGGTCACCTAGAAGTTCTCTGCCAAAAAATTGTAAGAACAAAGATGGGGATTTTTGTATCACTTTATTTATTTTTGCCATACTAGGGATTGACCCCAGGGATTTCATACTGAGTTACATTCCTGGCCCTTTTATATTGTTTAGCTGGAAACAAAGTTTCACTAGGTTGCTGAGTTGCCCAGGTTGGTTTCAAACCTAAGATTTTTCTGACTCAGCCTTTGGGTGTGCCCAGATTCTCGGCGTGAGTCACTATGGCTGATACTGGTAGCAGCACGCATGCTCACAAAGGAAGAACCTCCAGAATATCAGAATGTCTTCTACATCTGACTTGCTGAGTCAAAGGCTATTGATTTAACCAAGCCTCTGTTTTGTAAGAGAACTGAATCTAGGAAAGATCAAGCTTCAGTGACTCGAAACACAGAACTGCCTTCTGGCAAAGCCAACGGTGGAACCTCTCTCTCTCTCCAGCCATCATTAAAGCCCTTCTATGACAGACCCTAGTTCCTTGGCCTACAGTCACCTCTCCAGCTCCAAAGAATGCAGAAGAGTTCTCCATCTAAGTCTCAGGGCCAGCAGCTCTCTGGACACCATCGTATCATTCTGCCGGGAGAACTGCTCTGCACTTCCTTTTTTGTTTATTTACAATGGCTGTTGAAAGCTCCAGAGAATTAGTTCCCTAGACTCAGCGTTCATTCCAGACATCTGAGAGAAAGGGGTAGGAAAAGAAATGGAGCAGCTATGTCCCTTCACACTCTTCAGTACAGGGAACAAACTTCACAGAAGGAGCAAAGCCGTCCTGCAGAGAATGAAGAGCTGAAGTTTGAGAATTGTCTGAGTGATCTGTCCTGACAACTGTACAATCTCTAGCCCTGCAAATTAGTGCCACCAGATGACAAAGAACACAAACTATGATTGAGACTCAACATAGTCAAGAGAGATTGCTGCATGACTCCGAAAAGCACAATCTTGTGATAAGGAAGGCTTTATTTTGTCTAACGAGCCTACTTTTACCATAAAACCTTCTTCCCAGAGGCAGCATTTGAGCTTGTGTTACGAATATCTTTACTTGGCAGATAGGAGGTCGAGAATTTTCCAAGGAACCAGCTGGTTCATTCTCATTTTCAAATACTGCTCCAAGTGAGTAAAAATCCTGTCGCATAAAGCTTCTGACTCAAAAAGAAAACCAAAATAAGCCAAACACCTTCCCCAAATACTTAAGAACCCAATACAGGTTAGGTCTGAAACACACTCAGGAATTATATAGCCTGTCAGTTATCATCTCTATACAAAAGGTAAGAGGATCTTATTATGAGGAAAGACAATTTGGAAAGCACATCCTTAGAAATGAGAAGAGAAGGGAACAGACTCGTAAAAGCTAAGTGGTTAGATTGCATTCAGCCTGGCATTTAAGGCACGTTAGAAGTAGCTCAGTCAAATGCCACATGTGACAGACAACTGTAGGACAAATGAGGGGATCAGTTGGGCAGAGCACAGAGATGGCAGCTAGATTTTATGCCCTGATCCATTGGAGCAGGACTGAACCTCACAGACACTGCCTCCCACCCACACACATATGCCCTAATCCATATACACATGAGGTAAAAGGTCTTCTTCTTGGGCTAAAAATTAATAAAGCAATAAGTGATTGCCTAGAAGGGCAAGTTCTAGAGTTTGCTCTAGTGAGCTAGGAAAACAACAGATGGTGGAGAGTTTGCTTATCCTGCTTGCAAACTGCATGAAGAAAGGCGGCAAAGCTGTCATTTGATTTTTAGGTGTTTTGTTTGGAACAGCTTGGATTCAATTCAAATGGTGTTTCAAATTGTTTGATGCCTTTGCAAGCATCTTACTGGACTTTCCGCCATTTTTTTTAACAGTAGGATATCAATTCTTTACAGTGAGCACATCTCACATTGTGGAGCAGTACAGACTTCAGGGCCACCCTCCTAGCCTAGCTCAAGTAAGTTTCGTCTTTGTCTTCTCTTATGGACTCTGTCACCTCTTCCACGATCATTCTTCCTGAATACTCTTTCCTTGCTGCCTAAAGGAAAGAACTGGGGGGCTCTGCCCTTTATCTCCAGTTCTGCTCTCCAGCAACATCACCTGAGTTTTCTAAGTTTTCTTTCCATACTCAGAAGCCCTCTGCCACAGCCTGTTTTATGTCAAATGAAATCCAAGTCTGACCCAGTCTAAAATCTCTGTCCCAGTCATCTGTCACCTGCGTATCCTGCTATCTTTGATCCTTGCACTAATACACTCTCGAGGCTAAGCCTTTGCCTGTGCTTGTGAGTTATGGAACCCACCCTTGCTGTACATTGTTGGAGACCCTACCCTCTCGTTAGTCTTTCCTTAGCCCAGGGATTGGCTGAGGACCTCCTTCGCCTTCTCTCCCCTGTCTCTCCTCCCGCCGTGTGGGTGTATGTGATCCCTTAGCTGTGTCTTGCTGTAGTTCCTGGGTGGACCTCCCAGCTAGTTGCCTTGAACCGCCAGGGAGGGAGGATATTACGTGACAATAGTGAGGGAGCGACAGGAGTTCGAGCAGGAGATGGATGAGTGCAATAAGGGAATGGTTTCTTCCACACCATTGCTTTGGTGTTAGAATTGACTGTACGTGAAAACCCAAAAGTTGTGCACGTTACACGTGTCCATGTAACCTAAGGCTCACCAGCAATCCAGTGTTCTGCAGCCCGCGCAGACACGTATGTGCCGCTCAGGGCAACCAGGAGATACAATGCAATACATTGTGTTTTTAAAGGCAGTGAATTTAAATCTGTTAAACATACTCAGAAAAATCCTCCCAGTATTTCTATGTAATCAATAACATGTAGTATTTGGAGAAAAGGAGGAAGAACCTGATTAAATTAAACAAAAGACACATTTTAACTCACAAATGTGAAGTGTGTGGTGTCACCATTTTGTTGAAAAAGAATGAGAGATTTCTACCCACTACTTCTCAGTATTTATTTATACAAATGAGACATGAGTCACAAGGAAATTGAGATCAACTCTGATTTATGACAACATCAAGAGGAAGGCTAAAAATAAGTGTATTTGGGGATGACTCAAAGTGCAATAAGGGAATTTCCAGGGATTTGGTAACAAATGTAACAGCCCAGTTCTATTGATTTGTCCAAAATATGTCCAAAGAGCATGAAAATTGATAGCTGCATAATCTGAACAGCTATTTTTTTCATGTTAGTTGATTCAACTTTTTTTTTTTTTTTTTTTGAGACAGGGTCTCACTTTGTAGTTCATAGGCTGGCCTTGAGCTCAGCCTCAAACTCACATCACAGCAATCCTCCTGCCTCTGCCTCCAGGTGCTGGGATTACAGGTGTGAGCCACCACGCTCGGCACTGTGGTATTTGGGTACTGGTTGCAGTTGGGCCTGAGTCTCTACGCCCAGTATGGTACATGGTTACTGGGGATCGAACCTGAGTCCTTGCACTTGTAAAACAGGTGCCGGAACCACTGAGTTAACTCCTTGGCCCCCAGTTGATTCAACTTTTGGTGAGAGAAAGAGAGAGAGAGAGAGAGAGAGAGAAATAAAGAATGTAAGTAATAGATCAAGTTTGTGCATTGACAAATTGAAACGAAACCTTGATTTTCCCTGATAAGATTTAGGGATCAATTATGTCGTCCTGTTAAATTTTGTAACAATATTATTTTATTTTCATGAGTCATTTTTTACAAAACTGGTTAAGTGCTTTTTAGTCATGAAGCTGTTCTCTGAGAATTTCTACAAAGGAACATCTTTCCAAGAAATCTGCTTCAAAGTCACTCCCAAAGACTCATGCTGCTTCTGCCAAGCTTCTGTCCCTGTTCCCATCACGATCTCCAGTCCTCACTGATGACAGATCCTTACTTCCCACCTCCAGATCTCCGCTTCCCCTTCTCCCTTCTTTATCCCCAGTTGTGCCATGGTAATCACTTTTTCCCCAACTTTGCTGTGGTCTTTCATATGGTCACGTGTCATGTTTTGCATTTCAACATTTGCATTTGATTATAACCTATACCTCACAGCAGGCTATTTCACAGTTTTCACTAAATTGATTGATTTGCAAGTCTTGTTTCCTTCCCCAGTTGCAAACTAGTATAGGATAAGCACATGGTATTATTTCTTTAGTATAATGGTTCCGAGATGTCTTAATGCACACGAGATATTATAGATATACAGTATTATAGATATTATAGATATACAGTATAGATATACACTGTTACAGATATATGTTATAGATACACAATAAAAAGATACACAATCCGAAGAATCAGAGGTGCTTGCATAGCTCCTAAGGCCTGAGATTCTCTGCACCGTCACCATTATACAAATGTGATGTTTATTTGTTTAACTCTGGGTAAATAAGTTAGAAAGGAAGTCAGCTGGTGGTGTTGATAATGACAATGGAGAAAACACTGAGAAGTCTAAAAAAGCTCTTGTTTTTGATCAGAGTACAAAAAATGACTTTGTTGTTGTTTGTAATGAAGGAGGAATATATTTGTTGATATATACATGTTTATATTTATATAAAATCTTTTCCATATTATTCATTTGCATAGCATAGGCCTATAAATGTACAAGTATCTAGTGAATGTTTTAGTATCCATTCTAAACTCACCTGTTTTAAAAATATTATTACTTGTTTGGTATTTGTTGTTAAAAAAGAAATAATATTAAAAAATTTAACACATAAATATAAGCTATCTTACCTTAATGTAAAGTATTTGTGTTAATGGATGTTGTTACATTCTTTTAATATTATGTGAATATTTACCTATCTTTTAAGCAAGAACTTTTATGATTTTTAATCTCACAGATTTCAGTTTTGATGAATCTGGAAATTGCTTGTTTACTTTCTAATCAGGTAAGAGTAGCTAATTTCCTGAGGAATAATCAAGTGAACTTTGTGTTGAGCATCTTTTCCTTCCTATTGTTTTACAGTGCTGTCAACACCATATACTAAATTCCACATGATGAGATAGAAGTTTGGGCTTTATTTTTCTATCCTGAGCTACTAGCAAATTTTTATAATTACTTAAAGTTTGACACTAGCATTTAATATTAGGATGTACTTGGTGACTACTACTCCATATAAGAGTGATGGGGAACTATAAATGATTAAGATGTAACATATATGTATATGGGTGTACATATGAAGTACAAAAGACAAATGCAATTGTAATGTATCACAAATGTGTGCTAATAAAAAAGAGCTAAAAAAGCGAAGAAAGGAGAAAGTGAAAGATTGCCACGTAATTCTACTTCCCAGAGCTTAGTGTTGCTTGCATTTTTGGACATACAATTTTGCATCTTTTCTGTGCCCTGTGGCTATATACACATATATGCAATGTGAAGGCGACAGTCTTGTGTCTTGATCTCTCACTTTCATAATTTAGCATTTCATTCATTTTTCCTCTTTCAGAAGGTGGAAAGTTTAATAGAAATAGACATATATGTATATATTCATAGCTTTCAAATAAAATTAATTATGATTATGTTCTTGGTTTCAAAGTATATCTTTAAAATTTTTAACAGGAAGAGCTCTTATAAGTGCAATTTTCTGATCATAATTAAATAACCAAATTAAAATAAAATGAAAAGTATTTTATTAAGAAATGAACTTTGAGATAAGGATTAGGGCAAAGTCAATATCATAGGAAAATTAACATGTCATGAGCAGAGAAAAAAAGAGTTCACATCAAACCCTTTGTGATAGAGTAGAAGACATAGTCTAAGGGGAGTTACTAGACTTAAATGCCCTTTCCGGGATAGAATGGCACAGTTAAAAAACATTACCCCTTTCTTTTCTAAAAATATTTTAAAATTCCCTTTCCTTAATCCTCATAGTATGTGAACCTGGCAGCTAGGGTATCTGTTCATGATGAGTCCAAGGGTTCTTCTTGTCAACAGAAGCTCTGGTCACTAACAGTGAGTACCTGAAGCTGGAATTAAAATCACTGGAAACTTGTGAAAGTCCCACACAAGTGGACATAGTCAGGTAAGCATGCTCCAGTGCCCTGGAAATTGTTGCTTTTGGTAATATGTTTCTATTGTGCTGTCCTGTGCTTAGACTCAACTGATCTAGTTCTGGTGGCTTGTATTGAATCCTCTATGATAAAGTTTAATGATACATTTTCAGTAATAGTCAATGAACTAATCAAAATCAAGTATAAAATTACAGGCTCACAATTTGGGAAGAAATGGGAAAGGAAAGTGGGAGGAACTTAGCTTTTTATATTTTAAATTCAAATTAATGAAATTCTGAGTCATATTCATCTGTTTTATGGTTTTGTTGTATACTTCACTTAACAATTAATCATACATAAAATGGTTTTCAAGTCAGAGATACTCTATAAACTTTTAATTGAATTTGTCATTGCATGGCTATTCCATTACTTATTTTACCCAATGTCTTATTGAAAATATTTATAACTTTATTTTATTTATATATATATAAATGTAAAAGTATGTATATAATACCTACTATTTTATTATTACTAATGACCCTGAAAGTGTTTCTGTTATATATTTTGTGTGCTGTTTCATTGGGATATATTCCTAGATATACTTTTGTGGTAATATTTCAAAAGGTCAAATTGGATTTGATAATATGCTAACTAAGAACTCCATTAATTTACCAATATTTAGAACTATTTGAAGGGCAGAAGAATGTAAAAAAGGATATAGCACAAGGTAAGAACTAAGAACAAAGATGAAAAGGAAACCCGGGTAAATCTTTGCTTTCTCATAACTTGAGTAGAAAAGAACTGATAGTAAAGGGGATGAAGGTATTAGTAAAAGAAACAAAGAAAACCCTTTCATTTTGGTGTTACTCAATAAACATAGAAATGATACTTACAGTATTTGTTGAGAGAGAATGTCTCTCAACATTTGCGTGAGAACTGTTTCGAGACTTTTAATTCACTTTCCATAACCATCAAGATTTTGATACTTAAAAAAGCACTAATAGAAATTTAAATAATAATGATAGATATAGCAAAGAAAAAGATGCTTACATTTTTGTCAAAGGTAAAATGTTTCCAATGTGTTCAAAGGACAGTATTCAGCATAAGGAAATGGGAGTTTTACATTTCTTGTTATAGAAATGAATGATTAAATAAAGTTTCAATTGATTTTTTTGATGAGCCGGGGACCATGTAACACTGTAACTATAACAAAAGCTATGGGAATTGAGATGTAGTCATTCAAGGTATTCAGCAGTGACTGATCCTTCTTTGCATACTTGGTGTGGGGAGGGGAAGCAGTCACAAAGCGTGGTGTCTCTGAGGAACCATAATCCAGATGCTTGTGATGTGAGCAGGGCACTTTTGACAAATGGAAGGGCTGCGAATGGCTCTAAGGCTGACCTTGCAAACTGTTCCCTTGAGAAATATGCTGCTCTGGCATCACGCCCTGGCTAGGAGCCCGAGAGGGTCGAAGCAGAGGATGAAGATGTTGTTGCTGGAGCAGGAGTCAGTGCATCTACCTGATTGTACCATACACTGAGAGAACACTTACTTTGTGAAGATCTTACAGTGGCTAAATTGCCAAGAGTTGATCCACTAAGGTGGTAGTGATTCCTTCCTATATTTTTCAAGCTTTATGTAATTTTCATTGTTTTAATAATACACAGTTTTGGAATGTTTTCTGTAATACTCATGTACTCACTAAAAAAATAAAATGTTGAAATCATTTTATACATAGGAATATGCATTAGTATACAGTGAGATTAATTAGTAATAACAACACCAGATAATATTGCTATTTCATTGTTGGAAATTATTGGAATAATACAAACATTAAAAATCCAATTTCATATATGTTGTATAATCAATATACTCTAAATCATACCTAAAATAGAATTAATTTTATTGCAAGAGTGATTTTACTGTTAAGAAGTAAATGGAGTATTACTCTGCCATAAAATGATAAGATTTAATCATTTATACTCAAATGGATGTATTTTCAGGATATCCTCACAAGTGAAATAAGTAGGTCACAGATGTGTAAATATTGTATCTTTTCTCTGGTATGAGAAAATGAAGATGTAAATGAGTTCTGAAATGTATGTTATATATTGTGAAACAGAAAATATTCAAAGGGAAATAGGATGAAGGTGTAAATAATGAGGGGGAAATAATGAGATTATAATAAAGAAGAAAGGAAAAAAACTTAGGGGGCAGAGGTGGTAGGGTGGATAGAAGAATTGGAAAAAATGAGAATTAAGTTGTGCCATATACTGGTTCAAATTGTTATTGTTGAGTGCAATCATGATGGGTATATATGATGTACCAATAAAGATCTCAATTTAAAAACAGGAACTAAAGCTTGTTTAGTTTACTTCTAATTCTTTGCATGTGCTATGATGATTGAGTGAGAGCAGAATTATCTAGTAGAGCATTATTCAAATATAACATTTTACTAATATAAGGAAAAGCTTTTCCCCTTTGGTTATTCTGATGGATAAACTGATGTTATAGATATTTAAGAAAAAGAAAGAATTCAGATGTAAAGGCCTTTAGAATCAGATATTTCAACTCCTAGGAAAAAAGTTGAGAGTTGGGGACATGGTTCAAATGTAACGTGCTTACCTAGCAGAGCCAAAGTCCTGGAGTTCAATTCCTAACACTTCCCAAAACTACCCCTCCAGAACGAAGCAAAGCAAAACGATTTAGATCTTTTAAAGACTAAAATCTCACTTCAAAAAAGTTAATAAATATGAGTAAACTCTCATTAGCTAAGGAAGAATTAATGAGAGTTGAGGCGCTCTAAATGTCTGTCTTCTCAATTAGGAGGACCCATGAGATTGATATCACTCAGCGGTCACAGGGAGGAAAAGGAGCGAAAGCTCACTTTTTATCACTTTATAGCTATGCATATCCTCCAGCTGGGCATGTGATGTTTCCTTCTCTCTTCTCTCCTTCCTTCCCTTCCTCCTTCATTTCTCTCCCTCCTTCCTTCTTCCTGCTTCTGTTCTTCCTCTTGTGTCCATTCCCTACCTTCCTTTTTTGTATCTCTTCTCCTGTGACACATTTCGTCATCACCATCCTACTCCTCCCCATCGTGTTCATTGCCTGCACCTGTTGTAAACGTCCCTATACTTCCTGTCTGGGTTACTGAGTTGTATCTCTTTCTACCCACTCCTCAAATGGAGTCTGTATTATTTTCACGCTACCTGCTTATTTGCTCTCTCACTTCTTTATCTTTATAGCCCAGCGCAGTGTATAACTAGTAGGAAATGAACATTATATTTTGAATAAATATCAAATGAATAAATATGTAAGCAACTATGCAATATTTATACTTAAGCAATACAGAATAGTTTATGTACCTATTTACTCATATAATATTTATAAAATACATGATTGATAAAGTTCCTTTGAAAAGAATGAAAGCATGAATTTAGAGTTTTAGTTACTCCCTTCCCCCATCACAATGCAACTTGCTGCCTGCTGATGGCATAACTATAAAATGCACAGAATATTTTAAATAATTTGTGTTCTTGCAGAATGATACTACTGTATTTCTTTTATTCTATGATTTGGTATTTTTATTTGGCCACTGAACCTGGGTGGCAGTTGATGCTGTTAAAGAGCTACTGGCTTCCTGGAAGATGACGATGTCCTGAAGTGAATTATTATAAAACATGTGTCCCAAAACAAGTGATTCATATTTACAAGGGTGGTAACCTGGCCGAGTAAATGTGGGAGGCAGGCCTAAAGGAATACAGTGCTGTGGCTGCTTTCTCCTTGATGTGGAAAGCTTTTATTGCTGTGATCATGGTAATTAGTGAGTTTAAAGGGAAACGTTCGGGTTGTAAAAACACTGTCCTGAAAACAGCCAGTGGCTTTTCTTTGCCGGCTTTATTCCATTTTATGACAAGTGAATTGCCATACCCAGGAAAGTATGCGCTTTCACATTAATAAGCAATGTGTAGACAATAACACATTTAATATAAAAGTAGAAATGTTAGGATTTTCCTGTCTAATTAATAAGTAAAACCAAAAGTGTGACCTTGATGCTGGATTTTCCCACTCAGATCTGCACATTTACAGCATAATTAGTGTGACTCAGGGTAATTTATAAGGAAGTGATTTCCTGCATGGTGCCCAACCCAGAGAAAGAGTTCCAAATGAGACTTCAAAATGAATTATTCAAGGCTTGTATCTTGAGGCGTGTGTGAGTTTGGGTACAGGGACCTGAACAAGGGTCAGGAATAGCAGGACTAGTAAATATCTGAGGAGCCCTCATCCACGTAAAGGAAAGCCATCAAAGACAAGGTATGAGTTGGTTTCAAACAGCCTGGTTATAAGCCCTACAGCTCAGCATCCTATGAGTCTAGATTTGAGGAAACAAACTCTCAGAATCAAGATATCATCAGTTACTCATCTGATAGTTTCATGTAAATCTAATATGGTTACATGACAAAACACTGGGTACTGACTTGTAGAAAAAGTAGGAGATAATTAAAGTGTTTGTCTTGGGAATTAACACCGCCAAACTACTTGGCCCTGGATGTGACTCTGTGGGAAAGCACTTGTCTTGTATGCTTAAGACCCTAGGTTCAGTATCCAGCACTGTAAACAAACAAAAAGCTACTTTTATCAGAAATATTCATAACCTAAATATTTTCTTCCTTTAAGAAATATCCCAGAAAATGCCATGGGTTATCAAGTTTCCATGTGAAGTCCTCACTCAGTGTGTGCCACCTACCAAAGAATAGATTGGCCTTTTGCTGTGATAGAAAAATCTGCTCTGTAGTCACAAAATCACTGACTCATGGTATTTGCCTGATTTTCCCTTTTTTTCTTGACTATTCCTTTCATCTGGTGACACAAATCACAGAACTGTGTTATCACGTGTGCTTCCAGAGAAGCCCGTTTATCTTCATGTTTGATCAGTGTGCTCGTGAACGACTTCCTTGAAAGTATGTTTGCTTGAGTAACTGGAGAAACAGAAATGACCTCTTTTCTTCTGAGTGAAGAAGACACATAGGTGCGGAAAAACTAGACAAAGGCAGGAAACCATGAACAGGAAGTTTATTTTCACAGGTCATATATGGAATGCTGTGACCTAGAAGAAAGAGTTGTGTTATAACATTTGAAGTTACAATTTGTAGTTATAAATTAAGAGGATGTCTACTCTGCAATGGAGAGTATACTATAGACACTGAACTGTGTGTATTTCATGCCATCTAGTTTAATATCCACTGGTACCGACAGGAGAAATTGACAAGGTTGACAACCTCACAAAGTTTCCACTGATTCATCTGGACATGGGGAATAGTAACAGTGACTTCATAGCATCATTGTGAAAAGTTAATGATGTGTTAGACATTAATAAAGAGCTGTTTACACTTTCTAAATGATGGCTATTATACAAATACATATTTCTAGATGTATGAAGCTTTCTAAATTAACTAAATGAACTTTTCTGGCAGATTTCCCTGAAGTGGAAGGATCTAGCAAGTTGTTCAAAAGGTAGACATCCCATTTGGGGAGTTCTAGATTGTGCTGTTTTTAAAAAGGTTATTTGTTATCTTCTGCAGTACACCATGATTATAATAGGGATTTGTACCATAGTGAAATGATAGATAAAGAGGAAGTAGGGATTGTTTTTTTCAAATGGGTGGAAGGACAAGATGAGGAGCAGGGAAGGAAGAGAGAAAGAAGATGCATATAAATAAAAACAGAGCTTTTGGAGATGGGAAGGGAAAACAGTAGTTGAAGGATCAGGGAGTGAGGAGAAGGAGGTGATGAAAACAACACAAAAGGGAAGATTGTTTGCAGCCAATTATATTCTCATCCTCATGATTCTGAGGGCTTGGTAGAGGAGATATGGAAGCAGAATTTTCTCTGGCCAATGTGGAACCCAGCTGCTAGAATTTTCTCTGGCCAATGTGGAACCCAGCTGCTATCCATATTGCCTTTGATAACTCCTAGGGAAACTGCTGTCCTCTCTGATTCATTATCCTGTTGAGCACCAGTGTCCTGCTGGGGACCACTCTCCAGGAGCCTCATGCTTTCACCTCTGGTCATCAACAGCAAATGTCACTTGAACTCCAATGTTATATGATCTGTTGTTGTGGGGGGCTTTATCTGTCTTGTTCACTGCATTCAATTATGAAAAGTTGGCTTTTTATTTAGTGAGTGTGCTAACGGTGATGACCGTAATAAGAAACTGTGATTTCCAATTTTGAGTGTCTTGAGGAACATGATTTAAGCGGGTTTCTATGAACTAGAAAACATGTAGTGAATTCTCTAAATCAGTGCTCTTAAAATGTATTTAAAATTTTTTCTTCAGAAATGTTCTATGGCACTCGTGAGTTCTTTGCAATCACCTTAAAATAATTTTGAAAAACCTGAAAATTTAAAAGAGGCATATTCTGTATTATCCCAGTGGTCACTCTATCCCTGCTTCTCGCACCTGCTGTGGGTTTGTACAGCACCAGACTAATGCCTACAATGAGAAGTTTTTGCTTTTTATTTTGGGAAGTAGGTTGGGATGCTTTCAAAGCACCGGAGCACACTAAGAAGGCCCATGACTGTGTTTAGGGGAAATTCATTTTTCCTACGAAAGAGATGAAAATAACATCTCAGTTTTGGATTCATGTTGGAAGTTGGTATATTTTAATTCTTAGTGGCCTCGCAGAAAAATGATAGAAGTTGACCAGATACATAGAACTGCTGCTGCATCAAATGAAAACCAGGTAGATATTACAGTACATGTAGTTTTTGTAGCAGGTTGACTGTTCCAAATGAGAGAAAAATAGCAAGCAATATTAAGGCAACTCAACTCACATTTAAGACTGTTGTGAGTAAATGGAATTTACCAAGTTTCTTCAGTAGTAAAACTTGTGCTGAAAGTTGAGATTCTTTGCATCATCTACACGAACAGTAAACTAGTTTCAGAGTTTATTTTCTTGATCAATAACTGGTTTGAGTTTGTCTTATGTGCAGATTTAAGTAATTCTTTAAAAATGTTCTTGTCTTTTAAAAACATAATCTAAATTTTTCTTGAAAATATGTTTTCTTTAGAAATTATCAGGATTGGGCTGGGGAGTTAGCTCAGTGGTTCCAGCGCCTGTCTTGCAAGCTCAAGGACCCGGGTTCGATCCCCAGTAACCACAGTACTGGGCGTGGAGACTCACGCCCACCAGCAACTAGTACCACATACCACAGTGCTGGGCTTGGTGGCTCACACCTGTAATCCCAGCACTGGGGAGGCAGAGGCAGGAGGATTGCTGTAATGAGTTTGAGGGTGAGCTTAGGGCCAGCCTGAACCACAAAGCAAGACCCTGTCTCAAAAAGCAAAACAAAAAACAAAAACAACAACAACAAAAAGAAATTATCAGGATAATCTTTAAGTTTGAGAACAAGACGGAAATAAGTTACCTTGTATCAAATCATGTGGTCTTTTAATATAGCTGTCCTTTGGAAATTACTGTATGCCATATTTTTCCTATATGGAATAATTTCTGAGTAGTAAATTTAATTTCTTTCTTAAAGACTTCTCAATAATAGAGGTGTGAGAAGATAGCTCATGCACTTTGGAGAAGGCATCTAGAGAATCACACTCAGACATTTAGGCATAATTAAATTAAATATTGACCTCATTGCAGAAGGCTAGCTGAGACTTCACCTCTTAAACTAGCCAATGGTTGAAGATGCCCACCCATGACTATAATATCATAGCTTGCTATCAGCAAAGTTTGAGTTAGATCAGCTTATAGCATTCATTGCTTTCAAATTTACCCCTAGTAATAATTACATCAATTTTATTGTTATCTTATGTTTTACCAGTATGCCAGAAGTAATTTATATCTGAAAGTATAGTTTTAATATCATTAATTGCATAGGAATCTTTGAATTCATAGGGAGACAATTTGTAGCAGTTTTAAGCAAATTACAACAGGCTTGGCTTATTTTACAGTGAATAAAACATGCATTTATCTGTGAACATACATGTTTTTATAAAAAAACACATTTTACTTTATGTTTTGATAGAATTTTAAAAACTTGTCAGTGGCTTTTCTGATTCAAAAATTTGAGAACCTTCTTTTGGTGGATATTCATGAATTGAATAAACGAAATGTTCTTCAAGATTTAGTCTTAAATCTTAATCGTGCCAACATTTAAGATTCTAGGCACTGTGAAGAATCGTCTGCTACGTCATCACAAGTTATGCTTGTCGATACAGCATCGAGGAGTTGAGAAGGGAAGCTTTTATGACATTCTGGCTCTGGCTTTTTCAGTTAAAACACATCAACAAACACACAAGGAGTGGAAAGGCTCCTCTGCACTGTGCACGTTCCTGAGTCATTCACTTTGCCCTTCCTGTTTTCCCTTTTCTTCCCTCGGCATTTCTCTGCATTTTCAAGTCCACAAGGTTCACATTATATGAACACTTGTGAGTAACAAGCCTTCTTTCCACAGATGGTGGAGAACTCACACAGGGACTTTCAAAATGTACCCATGGAACCTCTTTTCTGTGATATTCGTATGCTAAAGAATCCGTACCTGTCAAGTAAAGAACACGCAGTTCCTCGATCCCACCTTCAAAGAGAGGTAGGTAAAGAGAGAGGTGTTTTGCAGGGGACCCTGGAAATGGCAACTAGGATTTCTGCTGACACATTCACGGGAGTATCAAGGATAATACATCTAGCTGTGCCTTGGAAAACCAGATTACATTTGACCTGACCTCTGAAATAAATAGGAATTTGTCAAACAAAACTTGACAAACAAAATTTAAAAAGAGAAGGGAATTCTATCCAAACAGAAGCCATGGCACATACAAGGCATAGAGTTTTGAAGTCTGCCATGTGTATGGGGAAGTCATTGTGGCACGTAGTTATTTTGCCCCCTTTTCACTCTATAAGAAAAAGCAATGAGGCCAAAACGAAGGTGAAAATAAGCAAAGTGGTTGTGCATAACTGTGAACCATGCACCCTGGGAGGCTGAGGCAGGAGGCTCACATGTTATAGTCTAATCTGGGAAGTTTAGTAATTTAGCAAGACTCCATTTTATAATTTTTAAAAAGGCTGGGAATGTAGTTTAGTGCAAAAGCTTTGGACTGAATTTCCAATAGAATGCACACACACAGAGAATCTTATTTCAAACACACAAGTAGGGAAATAATGTAGGTAGAATAAAATTGAATAGAGAGAAAGGTGATTGTGATGGTTGTAGCAGAGACAAATAGAAAAATATAATATTCTATTTTACTTTTTATATTCCTGAAGACTGAACTCAGGGCATCACACATGCTACATAAGTTCTCTCCCACGAGTCACACACCAGCCCCTCATCCTTTATTTTTAATTGTGAGTAATAACTTAGATTTGTGCAATACATGCTACATAGAAAATACTGTGCTAAACATTTTATTTGTTATATCATGAAATATTCATTTTCTTTTAATAAGTACCACTTATTTAATCAGCACTATGACTTTATATACTCTGTGGAAAGCCAATCAAGGATCAGGGTGGTTAAGTAACTTGCCCAGGGTGATATAATCATGTTTTTATTTGCTGGCGTTGCACTTGCTTCTGCCTTTCTGACTGAGGGTGTAGTTAATCTGACCCTGTAAGAATCAGAATGCATAGAGCGATGTAGGTGGTATAGAATCCAGAAGGACAGAACAAATGCAAAGCACAAGCAGGGAGCCAGGCAACAGTGCCAGAAGTTCTTTCCTAGACAAACTTGGACTTCCTGTTAAAAGAAAGCCTGGCCCAAGTTGTTATAAACTGATGTGGAGAAGTCAGAATAAAACCAGGTACTACCTTTAAAGTTTTAAGTTGTATTTCAGACAGAAATACAAACATCAGGGTTTTGTGTGACATATACTCTCTGGGAAAACTGTCTTTTAAGGGGGTGTGACATCAAATATGATCTATGAGAAAACTCTTTGGAGAAAATAATAGGGGCAGATGTATAAGACTATGCATTGTCATCTTTTGGCATTTCTTGTCTCTTTCCTCCTTTCAGAAATTTTATTCAGAAAAGTAATTATGGTTTCAGTCACATCTTTGATCTCTTTGATATTCATTAGGCCATGTTTTATATAGTTTTCCTTGGTAACTTATACACAGTATAGTAATAAGAATGTATTGCTTTGGTTATGTATGTAAAATGTGTAGACTTGGAACACTTGATGTGTGTTGTAGGACAGTCCTGGATGATGGATGAGACATGTCCAGGAATGAACTAGAAGCAGCAGCTCATTCTTTACGCACCAGGAGAAGAGAGAGGCACAAGGGACCTGAGACCTCAGCAGGCTGCCTCCAGTATTAGGAAGGCTGACTTAACTACATTTTCCCTTAGTTCAAAGGATATATCCTCTCATATTAGGCAGACAGGAGCCAAAGATCATATCAACTTGAGATTTAGGTTTGATCACAAACGAAATAGGTCAAGATGTGAACAGAGCCTTTACAGGCAAGTTCTCTGCAGTTTTAGAGGCAGCAGGTTGTCAGGAAAGGCAGCTGTTGGCAAGGAGTATGGCCCTTCCCTGCCCTTAACTGCACTTGGGTAACAGCTGAGGTGAGGAGTAGAGGTAACACAGAGCCGCATCAGGAACAGATGCTATCTTTCCAAGAGGGAGCATGGATAGAAATGGCAATAGGCCTCTAGGCATCTAGTGGAGATGCTCGAAGACCAGTGAGAAGGAAGAGAGGTATTTATAGATAAGAACCTTTGGGTGTGTCTCAGCTACAAGAGAAGTAAAGGCAGGAGGACTGGAAGTTTGAGGCCAGTTGGGCAATTTAGGGAAGACCTGTCAAGGAAAAAGACAAAAGGCTGGTGAGGCAGCTCAGTGTGAAAATCTTGAGTCAGTCCCCAGGAGAGAAAGAGCGAGGGGGAGGGAAGGAGGGAGGGGCACAGAGGGGAGAGCGCTTGGCAGTGTTCAGGCCACGTGAAAAATGGGGCTGTAGCTCTGTAGGCCATGTGAACTAATAATACAGATATATACATCATGTTGTGTAAACATTATTAAAGATAAGTTCCAACTTTCCCCTCATATTCCTGGTGGTCCAAACGGAAAGTGAAGCAGAATAATTCACACGATCTCTGCTATTTATAGAGGAAACAAACCCAGATGTCAAGTGTTAAAATTGCTTTTCATCACAGTTCAAACTTAAATAAAGCAGGGAGCGAACAGAAATTATTTAGAGAGGAAAACGAACTGGATAGGGCATTTATGATGCCCTTCCTTTTCTGGAATTTTAGAAAGAAATCTTCAAATGTTATTTTCTTCAGAGTGTGAGAATAATACAGTTGCAAAAATTCTAATAAATTTTCTTAAAATAGGTATAAAATTTTAAGTTTCATAACAATTGCATTCTGTGTGTATATATATATGATATATATAATATATATTATACATATATATCATATATATTGCATTCTGTATATATATTCAAAGATATATATATATATATTCAAAGATATATATATTCAAAGATTATTTTATCAAACTTTGACATTTTGATATTAAGAAATCAACTAAAATATACTACAAGTAATAAATTTTAACCACATGGTTTATATTTCTTGGTGTTGATAAACTAAACAAGAGCAGAACAGATAAAGAAAATATATATTTGAGAGGGGGAATTATTTTCATATTGCCTGTCACATTCTGAAATGGAATGTAATTAATTTCCTTCTTCAATAAGTTTATTTTCTTAGACTCTGTTCTCTGTGTTAATTTTAAAGAACTAACCCTGATTAAGTGTCTTTTGAGAAGTAGTCCAAAATACAGGCATAGTTAAAATAATGAGAAATTCAGCCCTGAGAATTAAAAAATACTGGCAACAGATTGAGAGCAGAAAAGTACTATGTATAACTGAGAAAATGTGTGTTCTTTATTGTTTAATATGATTTAGCTTCAGGAAGAGTACTTAAAAGACATGCCTGGGCAAAGACCTTTCATTTTCAATTCACATAGCAAGAGGTATCATGAGATCCTACAGATAGCTTTGGTTTCATCCAGATCAAAATTTAGTTAATATTACTATTATATTGCACTTTGTAGTGAAATGTAAAATAAAAAGCGTACATTATTCATCTTTAAAAACAATTTTCATGTAGTCATTGGGAGATTTCAAAACCTTGAAGATTTAATGCTTTTGTTTAGAATGATAATAGATATTTGATAGCACAATTAACCTAGATTTGTGAAGACTTTATTCCATCAGTCCTGGGGGATTATTTACATTTTGTGTGGGAACAGTAGTAATATTTTAAGAAATAGACAAAACAATATATCCCTTTTATTGTTCAATGTAACTCACCTTCATAAAAGTCAGCATATTGAAATATCAATCAATCCAGCAATTGCCTTTTGCTACGTGTTGCTATATGGACCACCAGGGACTTCAGATTGTGCCAACAGCTAAGAGGAAATAAGACCAGATGTGCGATACAAGCTATTGATTTTTATCCCTGATGAATTCAGATAAAATTGCATCATTGAATTCATTCAAGATAATGTGAAGGCATTTTAAAAAGGCAAGCCTCTCTGGGTTTATTTGAAGATTCAACTCATGGGTACATATAACGAGGTCAAAGAGGTGATCATTTCATAGCTGCTAGGACCTTGATAAGAGCACCACCAAATTCCTAATCAGTTGTTTTCATATATTGGAAGAAACTGTAAAATATGCATCTGGTTGTTAACATAAGGATTATTAATTAAGCTAGACCTAGCTCTTTCACTGTGTACCAAAATAAAATCAAAGTGAATTAGAGACCTGCTACAAAACAAGTTAGGTAAAACTCTTGAAGACATTGGTTTAGGGAAAGATTTCATGAACAAAACCTCTATAGCACAAGAACTGGTAGAAAAAAAATCAATAAATGGGATCTTATCCTAATGAGAAGTTTCTATACAGCAAAAGAAACCATAAGCAAAACAAAAAGGCCATCAACAATATGGGAAACAATCTTTACCAGTTATTTCTCAGACAAAGAGCTACTATCTAGAATATATAGAGAGCTTAAAAAAAATCAGTCCACCCAAATTTAAAGACCCAATTAAAAAACAGGCATCTGAAATGAACAGACACTCTTCAGAGGAAGAAATAAAAGCAGCTAAGAAGCATATGAAGAAATGTTCAACATCATTAGTCATTCAAGAGATGCAAATGAAAACAACATTAAGACTTCAGCTCACTCCACAAAGAATGGTTGCCATTTCAGAATTAGCCAGCAACAAAAATTGGTGAGGCTGTGGAGAAGAAGGAACCCTTCTCCACTGCTGGTGGTAATGTAGACTTGTACAACACCTGTGGAGATTAGTTTGGAGATTCCTCCAAAAACTACAATTAGAGGTGCCATTTGACCCTGCTATTCCTCTGGTAAGTATATACACAAAAGAATTAAAAAGATTCGGGGCCGGGGATATAGCTCAGTGGTTCCAGCGCCTGTCTTGCAAGCACAAGGGCCCGAGTTTGATCCCCAGTAACCACATAAGAATACTGGGTGTTGAGACTGACGCCCAGCATCAACCAGTACCACATACCACAGTGATGGGCGTGGTATCACACCTGTAATCCCAGCACTTGGGAGGCAGAGGCAGGAGGATTTCTGTGATGTGAGTTTGAGGCTGAGCTCAGGGCCAGCCTGAACCACAAAGCGAGACCCTGTATCAAAAAACCTTAAAAAAAAAAAAAAGAATTAAAAAGAATCATATCATAGTGATATGTGTGCACCCATGTTTATAGCAGCTCAGTTTGTAATTGCTACATCTTGGAAACAACCCAAATATCCATCAACTGGACATTTAAATAAAAGTTGTGGTTCTTCTACATAATGGAGTATTACTTTTCCATAAAAGTGATAAGTTTGAATCATTTATACTTAAATGGAGATACCTTGAGGACATCCTCATAAGTGAAATAAATAGGTCACAGATGTATAAATATCGTATCTTTTCTCTGATATGAGAAAATGATGATGTAAATGAGTTTTAGAATGTATGTTATATAGTGTGAAATAGAAAATACTCAAAGCGAAATGGGGTGAAGGAGGAAAAACAATGAGATTATAACAAAAAAGATAGGAAACAAAGTTTATGTATATGGGGGTGGGGGTTGTAGGGTGAGTAGGGCTATGGGAAAAAATGAGAATTAAGTTGTGTCATATACTGGTACAAATTCCCATTGTTGAGTGCAATCATAAGATTTCAATTAAAAAAAAGTAATCTCCCTGGATCTGTGGATCTTTACTTCTGGTCTCCCTCATTTCATAAAACTTCGTTCAGGTAACTTGATATCCTCTTCTTTTGCTAATCTGTCTATTTTTAAAGGGGGATTAGCAGGAATGGGTTAGAGCATGATATTGCTTCTCTATAGTAGGTTTTGTACTTTGGATTCTTTTAAAAAATTCTTCAAATAATATATATGTATATATTATATATAATTGACTCTCAGGATACATTTATAGGCAAATAAGATTGACAGTGTGAAAAAATATTTATCCTATCCAATTTTGTACACAATAGCAAACAAATTTTTTACTTTCCCAATTAATACTTCTAAGAAAAGCAACAGAACATCCTACTTTCTCATCAATATGAAGTTTGTTGCAGATGTGTTCATGCTTTAGTCATAATTTCAAAACACGTCATTAAGCTTCCTTCCTTTATTTATTTATTTATTTATTTATTTTTGAGACAGGGTTTCGCTTTGTGGTTCAAGCTGGCTCTAAACTCAGCCTCAAATTCACATCACAGCAATCCTCCTGCCTCTGCCTCCCGAGTGCTGGGATTACAGGCGTGAGCCACCACACCCGGCACTGTGGTATGTGGTACTGGTTGCTGCTGGGCGTGAGTCTCCACACCCAGCACTGTTATGTGGTTACTGGGGATCGAACCCGGGCCCTCACGCTTGCAAGACAGGCGCTGGAACCACTGAGCTATATCCCCGGCCCAAGCTTCCTTTATTTTTATGAAGTGGTTTCCTGAACAGTTCTCTAAATGCGAAACCTAAACAATGCCTAATAAGATAATTTGTTTTGCTTTGATTTTCTTTTTTTCAACAAGTTTTGAAATAGATTTCACAATTTAACTTGGCTAGGAGAATTTGAAATTTATAATAAAATTCCCAACTCCTTGTAATACCTTTATTATTGTCACATTCTGTATTCTTTATACATCCCCAGCCAGCTTTACAAGATCTACAGTCTTACTGCAAGCACCTCCAAAGCACAACACCATCAGTTTTCCAGTATTTGGGCAAGATGGAACTTAACCAGTTCTTCCCCTACTGCCTGAGGAATCTCAAAATGAGTGATATGCCATGTGTCAAGTTTTAGGGTGAAGTATAGAGTTGGAAATAAAGGGACAAAGAAGCCCCCCATCTCTTCACATTTAGTTTTCAAATTTTAATCTCTATTCACTGATACTAAAAATATCAGGAAAATTTCAAACTAATCAAAAATCCATTCCAAAATGTTCTAAGAAAAGGATCATTTCTGATTTTTGGCTTTTGACAAACTATCAAATTGTAGGAACATGATTCATCAAAGTAAACCATGTAATTCCATTTATAGTCAGAAATTTCAAATGTGTAATAAAAGAAGTACCATATTTGAAATGATATTTTATTGATTTTTATTAGTGAGATGCTGTATTTCAGAATTAAAAAGTATTTTTCAGAATTTACTATGTAGTATTTTACCCTAGATTGTACTTCTAGATTCAGTGATGCCCTATTATAAATTCTAATAATTCTTCATCTAAGTTGTTTTTTGAGTACAATCTAAGAAATAGTTTCTTTGGAAGCAAGATTTAGGCCTAGAAAGCTGGTACTTTTAAATTCTAAATAAAAATATCCTGTAGGTTGTGTATTATTTATATGTACTTTAGTATTGCTATTGCTTCATAAGTACACAAAACTATATTTAAAATTATGCAAAATATAACCGCTTAATTAGCATTCTATAATGATGATCATTTTTATCCGTGTAACCTTTTGACCCTTAATATGACTCTTTTTTATATTGACATGTTGCCACACATGTGAATTATATGAGAATTTTACACTATTGAGTTGGAAGTTTACTAAAGTCATTGCATTGTTGAAAAAGAGATGATAAAGACAAAAGATGAAGAAAATGAAGCAGAATGGAAATAAAATCTATAAAAGTCTTCATTTTACTATTTAAATACTTTTGGCAAAATCTTATTTTTTGGGTAATTGTTTCTGTTATCTACCTAAACTGTAAAGAAATTTAACAAATTGAATTCAAATTAATGTTGTTTTCCTATAAATCACTGGGGTAAAACAAGGTACTGCCACAAGCAGTCTAAAAAGTAGCTAAGAACTAAAGTCTGTCCAATTTTCTGTTCCTTTTCTATTATCTAAGGGAAATTCTCTTCCTACAAGGGACACAATTGTCGTATCTCTACCTTGAGTCTCATCAAATAGCCGAGGAAGATTAATAACCAGAGGAGAGACTGACAGTCATCACACGCCCAGGCAGACTTCTCATCTACACCACTGAGGGCGCCTCTGAGAAAGTCTTTATCTGCATGTGACAGCCTGTGTGCACAGCGGACTTCTGGTCTCACTTTCCTATAACCTGTCACTACCTTCACCAGAGTGCAGTGAACTTTGTCCTAGACTCTTGTCTGTCCTTTGGGTCAGAAACCGTTTTCTATCTCTTTAAGCTTCTTAACCACTAGTCTTCTCTCTTATGATCAGAGTTAAGTTATATACATTTCTGTATGTCCTTGCATTACTAGATACTTACCTTTCTGCTAGGCATCTTAATAAGTACTCATGTATTTCCTCCTGTTAATATGTTGCTAGCTCATTTCAGAAACCCTTCCAAAGGGAGAGGGTAGATTTTCTCTTGCAGCTACATAAGTCCATCACTATGTGAAATTCTTAATCTTCCCATACCTCCAACTTTCAAAAATTTATGTAATTTATAATGTGAAAAATGTTTAGTTTTAGATTATATCTATACTTTTGCATTTATGTTGTGGAAAAACAAATCCAATTGGTTAATTTATCTAGATGTACAAAAATCTTTTGTTGATTCCCACCTGTATGGGTAAAAAAAGTTATTGTAATTTATCTGACAACAATTCTCCCCCCCACAATGGCCTAATGTATAGAGAATACCTTCACTTGGTAATTGCTGATCTGTTAACATTATCTTTTCCTTGGGTTTGTAGCTTGACAGATAATCTCAGAGACAAAATAAATAGTTTCAGCCTATCTTTTATTTTGGTGAAAAATGTTTCACTAGGCTTTTTTGTAAATGTCTGTTTCAATTTTTATGAAGCTTCTGAGAAATACAAAAGAGGAACAGTGCAGGAGTAGAAATAATTTAAATTTTTATTCCAATTGTTATTTTAGGAATATGACTTTTAATAAAACAGAGTCATATAGGTAGTTGAGATGAATTTTAAAATGTAATGCTTTCATTGGGATGTTTTACAATATAATTTTAATTCTACAAAAGAGCAGGAGTTGAATTCAATAACTTTTCAACATTTCTTTTGAATAGGAAATAAGATTGATTGTGGTTGATCTGTCTAGAAAACTATGTGCACGAGTATGTGTGTGAATATATTCATGTGTATTTTGGGGCATCGATGTGTCTATTTCTCTCTTTAGAACTTTTAACACCCAGAAAAGGAAAATTCACCTTCTCAATTCTAAGTAATCATTTGAGTCTTGCTTGTGGAGCAGTGGTTAGACTTATTGCAAAACAATATATTATAAAAGGTGGAATATTTTCTTCATGTAAGTATTGTTTGAGATTGAAAAGTAAATATAGCTAGCAGAATCCCACACATTTTGAAATAACAGTGCACTTTTTGGTCTTCATTAGTCTGTTATAGTCCTCACAGAATCATTTATGAGTTAAGCTTATTATAAAACACAAAGTAAGTCTTCATTCTTCTTCAGTGCTAAAATGAGTCACCAAACTAAGTTTCTGATTTTAGAAGAAGGCCATATTCGGAATAACGAGGGCATGTTTGAAGCTTAATTCTTTCCACATTATCCAGTTAAAAGAGAAGGTTTAATTTAATAGTATTTTACTAGATTAAAGGCAGGTGATTTGTCAATAAACTGAGTGTGTTGAATTGTGCCCTTAATTCACCCATTAACTGACTGAAGAGAAGAGTAAAGAAGAACTCAGACAAAGTTATGGGGAAGTAAGTAATGTTAACAAAGCAGAACAAATCAAACAGTTCTTTAGTTAAAATCATGGTAATACAAGAAGAAATGGAAAGGAATAATGAATGCTTCCCTTAGGGCTATGCATATTAATCAAATATGAATTGTTTTGATTTTAGATTTACCTTTTATATGTCTTTCACTGGAGATACTTTGAGTAATAAGTAATAATTTTTATTATTTAGGTGTAATCTGTTTACCTGTAGGAGGACAGTAGATCTAAATATTATCCCTTTTCTCTGGCCTTTACCTGGAGAGTCAGCAAGCACACCTGAGGCTGTGCTAATGTGTTGGTGTGAAGAGATGATCTCTCTACTTAAGTGTTGCTCAGTGAAAAGAAGCTAAATCATAGCTGAGAAGGGAAACAAGAGTTTGAAGTGCAATCAAGGTCAGATGGAAAATTAAAAGAAGTGAGACAGAACAGAAGGGAAGGATAGAACGAGTCAAGTGGATGGTTCAGTACCACAAGTCATATCAAGGGCCTAAATAATGTAGAAGAAAATCTGAGTTCTGAAAGTGGAGACTCAAGACAAGTCTATCTGTAAGTGTGAAAAGTAATCTGGTTCCCAAATAGTTTTCCTGCCAGGTTGGCCAACTGCCTCCCAAAGACAGAATATATGTGAAATCTGACATCACACTTCATATCAAACATAGTTCCCTGTTTTTAAAAAAGGGAATGAAGTTTAAATTTGTCAGCATCATGTTCAGAGTCAAATATAATATTTTCTATTATTGTTGGTGTAATTAGCATAAATATTGTTATAGTATTTTGCAAGCACCACCATGAAGGGAATGCATAGAGTCTGGAGTATTGACTGGTTTAATGACTTGGAACTGCTTTCTGTAACAAATAGAAGTGAAGTGGGCTCTTTAAAATGAGTGAAAAATAAAGTCTTGGAGGAGAGGAATAGCATTTTTGAGATAGGGAAAACAGAGTAACGGGAAAATTAGGAGCAGAAAGAGAAGGAGGAAAAAAAGAAAGGGAAGAGGAGGAGGAGGTAGAAAGAGAAAGAATAGGAAGAAAAGGTGAAGGAGGAGGGGGAGAAAGTACAGTATACTGGTGGGGAAACCTGATTTGCTTGTTCAACTCATGCCCAGTTCCTAAGCTGGAATAATTCAGTGTCTCCAGAGATGGACCTAGGAGGTGTGGCCTAATCTAGCTTGCGGTGTCCTTCCCGTTCTGAGAACTGAAGGAAGTCAGTTAGCATTTGGCCAAAAGAAACTAGTTGCAAACCTGTCTTTTTGTTCATTACAGTATTTTCTTATGTTGTGTCATGGAATTTTCATCTTGTGACTCTTTTTGGGCAACTCTGCCTATGCTGTTTCTGGATCTCTGGCCTGTCACTTCCTTTCTAAGCCCTACTTTTCTTTTGGGGGGTGGGTTGAACTTCTATCTCTCTTGTTTAGGTTTTAGGCTTTCATTTTACAGTCACTCATGATAACCACCAGACATTGGCTGAACACTGAAAGCACTTTGACACAAATACAGAATGAAGCCCACGAAGCTCATTGGATTATTTCCTGCTGGAATAGTTTAAATGTTTTTAGCAATTGTGCATAATGGAGATAAGCATAAAAGTAGGTAGTTTTCATGCTGGACTTGTTCTTGACAAAAAATTCTTCTACAAAGTGAAAGTGTAATAATTATAACTGCAAAAAGTCTCTCAGAATTTTACTATCCTAACATCTGAAGACTATTCACTTTTCCATTCTTGTTAGTTTTTACTCATATGAATTTATCATCTTTACTTACTTATAACTACAGGAGTGATCCAAATTATTTTACCAGATCTATTTCAAAGAGTAAACATAAAAGCTTGTGTTAGGCATGAGATTTAGCTCAATAGTTCCTATGCCTGCCTAGCAAGCACAAGGTCCTGTGTTAGATCCCTGGTAAACACATACTATAATGCCAGGCACGATGGCTCATCCTTTTAATCCCTGCACTTGGGAGGTAGAGACAGGAGGATTATTGAGTTCGAGGCAAGCCTGGGCTACAAAGTGAATTCAGGACCAGCATGAACTACAAAGAGAGACCATATCTCTAAAACTAAAAAACTAAAAGATAAAAAAATAAAAGATTGTGTTTACCCAACACACTGACACAAAAGTCATAAAGTCAGTATAAAATATAAAACTATGTAGTTTAGACTACATAGTCGAGGAATGGTGCCCACCTACCTCCAATTATTCCTATTTTGTTGATTGGAACTGAACTTCCTTTCTGAGAAAATGATTATTTCACTACCATGATTAGGAAAATCATTGAAAACTCTCAGTTTTCTGTGTTGTATGTATTTTCTCTGTTTTACTAACTGGATCAATCTCAAATGTGAAATTTGAGTTTTATTTTAAAACCAACTCCCTGGAATTTCTTCACCATCGTTCTCTCTTTGCAGTTAGGATTGTGAGAGACTAGAAAACAGTTTTTTTAAGACTGATGGCATAGCTCAGTGGTAAAATGTATATGTAGTACGTAAGAAGTGTTAGATTTAATCTTCAGTACCACCTAGATATGGGGTGAGTAACTGTAATCCCGGCATTCAGGAGGCAGAGGCTGAAAGATTGCCATGAATTTGAGGCTAGTGTGGGATACACACTAAAATTCAAGACCAGCCTGAACTGTATAGCAACATTTTGTCTCAAAAACAAACAAAATAAAAAACAAATTTCAGGATCAACTTAGAAAAACAAACAAAATTATAGTGATCTTTTAGTAAAGGAAATAAACAATCTGGACTGCTAAAAAAGAGTTAATAAACTTTAGAAAAAGGCAATGTTATCCATTTCTTTTTTAGGTTATTTCTACATGATATTGAATTATTTAAACTTGGTAGCTAAGCATGGTGACACATGCCTGTAATCCCAGCACCTGAGAGGCTAAGGCAAGAGGATCACCTCAAGTTTGAGGCCAGTTTAGACTACATAGTAAGTTCATGGCCAGCCCTGAACTGCATAATGAGACCCTGTTTTAAAAAAACAAACCTACAAAAAAACCCCACCAAAAATAATTTTAGTGATCAGGTCACACAGTGGCCAGAGATGCCACATTAGTTACTTCCTTGCTGAACAACAAGTGAAAGGAGGGGAGGTTTATTTGGCTTTTGTTTTAGAGGGTTCAGTCCAAGCTTGCCTGGCATCAAAGCAGAGGAAGCATGACAGAAGGCCATGGCACAGGAGAGCTACTCACCTCTCAGCAACTAGAAAACACAGAGAGAACAGAGCAAATCCTTCCAGTTCACAGCCCAACTGACCCACCTCCTCCTATCAGCCAACACTTCCTGAAAGCCAATTCCACTGTGAACTCATTAGTGGATCAATACAGTCTTGAGTATGGTGCCCCCCTGATCAATCACCTTCTGAAAGCTCTATTTCTGTACATAGGAGACTTTTCTGGAGAATTTTAGATCTAAACTGTAACATTCTACCCCAGACCCCTAAAAGTTTCATGTCCGTCTCATTGTGCAAAACTAATTCAGTCCATCTTTAAAAACTGCCAACATCTTAATAGTTCCAGCACTGATAAAAAGTTTAAGCCCGAAGTCTCCTCTGAGACTTAAGACAAACACTTGGTTGTGCACACCTATAGAAATTATAAAGTTAAATACTTTTAACATACCAAGACATTTTCACACACAAATTGAGGAGTAGGGCAACAGCAAGAAAGCAGATCAAAGCAAGACTGAAAAACATCAGGGTACCCATCAAATTCTGTAAACCCATGTCCAACCTGAGATCTGGGCGGCTTGTGTGGCTCTCAGGCCCACAAAGCCTCTCTCATTGGCTGGTTCTGGTCACTGTCTGTAGCCCTGGAAGATTTTCCAAGTTCCTGGCATTCCCAGCTTTCTGGAGTATCTATTCACTACAACTTCAGCCTCATGCAAAGTGTTAGGAGATGGGGAAAATGAAGACAGTTTTTTTGCTGGAATGTAACTTACCTGGCCTCTATCCCACTTCCCAATAGAGTCCTCTTTTCCATATGAATCTTCCTGAGCTTGTGTTTAACAAACCACTTCCCAAGGCTCCCAAACCATGTGGCTCAGTACCATCACAACAATGACCATGTATTTCGGGTCAGTTTTCTATGTCAGTCAGCTTTCCTGTTTATGGATGAAATACCTGACACCCACAGTGTAAAGGAGAACATTATCATGACTTATGTTATACATATTATTATTCTCACATGGTAAAATAACACTTAGCTGCTTTAAGACAGATATAATATGGTGGAGGACTGTGGCAGGGAAGTTACTAACTTCAAGGTGGTCCAGAAAAGAGGGTGAGGAGCTGGGAACAAGAATACATCCTCTGGGTTATGTTCCAGTGGCCCACCTCTCACTAAGCTCCTTTTCCTAATAGCATGTTGGCTATGAAGCCGTCAGTTGATCAATATGCTGATGAGTATAGAGCCTCTGTGACTCAGTCACCTCCTGAAAGCCCCACCTCTGAACTCCTGAGACTTTTGTGAGAAGTTTTAGATCTAACTCATAACAGGTACCCATAAGAATTGTTTTACAGCATGGGAGAAAATTGTAATTTTAGTAGTAGAAGATCATAGTCTGGAGCAAATGAAATGGTAACAGTTTTAGATAAACCTGAAAATTAGGTTCAAACTTGTCTTGGAGTCATTTAAACCCTTGTTCTTGTACTCTTTCTCCTTAAACTCACAGAAGCCCTTTATCTCTAAATTGTACAAAGTGCTCCTGATAGAGTAACATAGAAATTGTAGTGACATAATTATCAATCCTTGTGGGTAGGTATTAGTTTTGTAAGGAGATCTTTGGGCAACAGTATTCAACCCAAGTAAGTGATTGTTCTAAATTCAAAGGCTACATTTCTGAAAAGGGCAATATTTTCTGGATTAAAAGATTCTTGCCATGTAATTACATCATATTACAGATATGTGGATAGACACCTTGAACAGTGGTCATAATCCTTGGAAAAGAAATTAAATAGATACTTTCAAGATGCAGAGAGGAATGGGAAATAAGAAATTTCAATCATTTTTATTGAATTAAAGAGCATTCGTGTGTATGCTTTGTGAACTCTGTAAACTTTACACCTTTATGATAGATTCAGGAATACTCAGAATCTATCAAAGTAATTAACTTTCTTCAGAGCTTTTATTGTCAGTTGTGTGAGATCACTTGTTTGATTGCTTGTACAACAGGAGGCCTTATGACCCTCTTGAAATGATTTTCTTCTTCGACAGCTGGTTGACCAGGTTTTCTAAAACTCTTCCTTGCAAGAGCATTCGGCTTTAGTAGTTACATCTAAGACCAGATGAAACCACTGGGGACATCTTCCAGTCTCTGATAGCATGTAGATTCATGGCCAGCTTGGTCCTCAGTTTTCTACATTCTAAGATTCACTGAAATCCATACACATATGATGAATTTTAATATATAAAGGAAGAAAAATCAGCAGTAGGTTCTTTAATTAGTTGGTAGTGGATAAAATGGTACATGCTTACTTGAATCATATTTAATTATACTTTGAAAGAGGGCCAGGGATTTAGCTTCGTGGTTCCAGCATCTGCCTTGCAAGTGCAAGGACCAGAGTTTGATCCCTGGTAACCACAAACAACAATGCCAGGTGTGGTGACTCATGCCTGCCTACCAGCAATCAGTACCACACACCATAATGCAAGGTGTGGTGGCTCATGCCTGTAATCCCAGCACTCAGGAGACAGAGAGAGGAGGATTGCTGAGTTTGAGGGTGAATTCAGGACCACCCTGAACTATAAAGCGAGACCTTGCCTCAAAAAACAAAAAACAAAAACCTTAAAAAAAATAAATTAAGGGCCGGGGAGTTAGCTCAGTGGTTCCAGTGCCTGTCTTGCAAGCGCAAGGACCGGGGTTCAATCCCTGGTAACCACATATCATACTGGGCGTGAAGACTCACGCCCAGCAGCAACCAGTACCACATACCACAGTGCCAGGCGTGGTGGCTCATGCCTGTAATCCCAGCACTTGGGAGGCAGAGGCAGGAGGATTGCTGTGATGTGAGTTGGAGGCTGAGCTCAGGGCCAGCCTGAACTACAAAGTGATACCCTGTCTCAAAAAAAAAAAAAAAAAATCTTAAAAAAAAATATTGAAAGAAAAATATAAAAATAACTATGTCCTCATAAGTGAAATAAATAGGTCACAGATAGGTAAATATCACATCTTTTCTCTGGTATGAGAAAATAAAGATGTAAATGAGTCCTAGAATTGTATGTTATATATTGTGAAATAGAAAATACTCAAAATAAAATAGGGTGAAGGGGGAAAAATAATGAGATTATAACAAAAAAGAAAGGAAACAAATTTTATGTATATATAGGGGGGTGGTTGGGTGGGTAGGGCTATGGGAAAAAATGAGAATTAAGTTATGTTTTATACTGGTACAAATCCCCATTATGGAGTGCAATCATGATGTGTATATGTAATGTACCAATAAAGATTTCAATTAAAAAACTATTTATTTACTTTAATAAATTCATTTTTCAATTTATTTTCATTAAAATTACCTATATACATTCAGCCAAAATTTGAAGGTTCCACTAATTTTCTCTTCTAAAGAAACATTTTCAGTTAAATAAAATCACAGCTTAAGAAAAAGGTACTTATGAATTCAATTCATTAGTATTTTTCTCCGCCTCATTTTAAGAGAGAAACTCATTGCGTGTTAATGCAGCACTTCATTATCATGTTACAGATTCATTAAACTAAGAACTATCCACTTTCCTCCTTCCTGTCTTTCCTTTATCTTTTTATTTCTGGATGTTTTTTCAGTGGTGGAGATTGAAGCTGGGACCCTCACATTGAGGTGGGACCTCATCTCCCTTTTATCCTGTGAGAGGAAGTCTCACTAAATCATTAAGTTGTACAGGCTCGACTTGAACTGAAAATCCTTCTGCTTCAGTCCTCCAGAGATCAGGGTTTGCATGTGGCACCAACACACCCAGGTAGAAATTTTTATTTTTTGGTCTTCAACTATCAGCATCACAGGGATTTATCCTATAAAATATTGCTACAGAACTCTTATCTTCTTATTGGGTCAAACACAAAAGTCTAAGTAGGGCTGTACTGAGTAACAGTCATGAAAATGTATGTGCTCTGTGAGCTAATGCTTCAGTGCAAGGTGTTTATGGTCTTGTTTTCAGTTGTCCTCAGAAGTTAATGCTTTGTTCTTTGTAGGACCAAACACAAGATAAGTCAGAAGTTAGCTGTCTGCTAGTTATGTTGAGGCAAATATCATGAGAAATAATTTCTTCCAGGAGTAAGTCTTGCCCAGTGTTTGCAATGGTTTATCACCAGTTATTTTTATTTCTTTCTATATTCTCCAGTTAGGTTTTGCCCAAAATATTTTCTCTGATTGTGAAATAATCATTAGTTTATTTATTTTCAAAGTTTAAAAACTTTCCAAAGTAGGATTGATGATGTGACAATGAAATGCTCACAGTAGGTAATGCTGCCTTCTGCCCAGCACTTCATGGAGAATGAGTGCTTGTTTGTATTCCCTTCTCTCAGGCAGTAAAGCGAGATGAAAATGTGTCGGTGTGGCAAGTTGATGACAATTGCCTGACCTGAGTGAGTTGTCTGTTTTAGAAATTCTCTTTGTTCTTTCTGGTGACACTGCATTTCGCCTTTGGAGTGAAGGCTGGAATGAGGGAGTGGAAGGAGGGTGACCCGGTATAACTTGACCTACACAAATGCATTTGTCTTTATTCTGATGGGCCTTTTGCATGACTTGATACATGCCACTCTGGTCACATTATACTGGAATGGATGAATCTGATTGCTTCACAGATCAGCAGCTATTCTGGACATTTTTTAAAATGTTGAGCAACATAAACTTGCCACTTTTTTTCTCCGTCCATTTTTAGACACATAACCCTATTAAGGGAAATTTAATCCGTATGTTTCTGATTCCTTTACACTTAACTCATCAAAATGTTGTTTTGTAAGAGCGCTTTGAAGTCAAGGAAGCCTTTTAAGTCATTTTTTATGAGACTTTTTCAAGCCTCTTTTCTTAGGAACAGGAAGTGGCATTTAGCCAACAGTTAACAAACTCAAACACCAAAAGGTTCAACTTGGGTATGAATTTCTGAACCCATGACTGTTTGTATAGACTCTTGACATGACCCATCCTTGCTGGATATTAGTGCCAATCGCCATTATAACGGTCCCAATTACTGAGATGATCCAGAATCCTAACTGCCAACTCACAAGCTTTTCTCTAATCAATCTACTTCATGCTAAATCATGACTCATTTAACTTTAAAGGAACTACTTTATTACCCATTCAGTCTTGTGTTTTTGTGACTTCTGTGAGAGTTATTTAAATTGTCACTCTCACAAAAGTAGCTAGTGAGAACTTTTAAACCAGACTCTGGTAAAATCACACAAGAGTTCAAGTTACAGAACAAGTGAATGTTGACTGACAGTGAAGGGTCTAATCACAGATACAAAGAAATTATTTCAGCCACTCACTTCTGAGTAAAGAATATAATATGGACCTTGCAATCCTCTAGAAAATAAAATGCGCATTACAATAACAAATGAAGCATTGGCTTTAGAAGTTCTCTCATTTGATTTATATGCCACGTTGTAAATATAAACTAGTCTTCATTTCCCAGGAAATTTATAGCTCAAATGTATGGTGCTGTCCCGGTTGTTCCCACTGTGTAATGCATTTGAAGTGATTCTGTCCAGTGTCAGGCTTTGAAAACATCTTGTTAAGTCCTAGTTCTACAACTTGCAAATTATGCAACAGTAACTCTGACAAACAGGAACAGCTGATCTAGGCTGAAAGCTTTAAGGTAGTTTAAAGGTAGCACAGAAAGGGGCAGTGAGAAATGATTACAGAAATAACAATTTGCAGTAATTGATGTTGATGTTCAGGGATCTCAGGCACTGTGTTACATCTCTTCTTATGGACAGTGGCTTGGCACTCTGTAGCCAGTGTTTGTAATCCAAGGTAAGGAGCCTGGCAATGCAGTACAGACAGGGTGTGCACAGATAGAACAGGTTTACATAGATAAAAGTGCCCAGAACTCTGGAACCAGATGACCTGATTCAAAGACTCACTCCATCTATCTCTGCCTCTGTGATCTCAGGAGAAAGGAATCAGAGAAACTATTTCACTGAGGATTACATGACCTGGTACTATATAGCTCTTGGTAGAGTCTTGGTAAGTATTAGCTGTGATAATGATAACTGTATAAACCTTGTTGATGGGATGATGGTGATGAGGTACATGTAACAACGAGGATGGCAGGACTAGGGTAGTGAGGCAAACCATTTAGTGACCAAGTACTCCAACTGGAGCCAAAACCTGTAGTTGGGCCAATGCTGGGGCTATTCGGCTTGCTTGCTGACGGGACCTGCATGCCTGCTGCCTCACGTGCCATAGGTTTGTCACCACTGGCTTAGGGAATAATATAACAGGGAAGCAGCCTCTCAGATATGAGTCAAACTGTGGAAGTTTGGAGCTCCTCATGTTTCTTAGTCTCCCTAGGATCTCTCACTCGTATCTTGAATTCAATGCATGGCTTGAATTAAAACATGTTTATTGATCAAATAGACTACAAGGCTACTACCAGCCTAATCTTCAGCTCTTCTTGCTGAACTCTTGGCCTTCTCCCTCACTCGATGTCCTGTATAATGATCCATTACTCTGTGGACAATGTGCACCCCATCTGTAATGTCTGCTTCTTGTCCCTGGGTAATTCTCTAGTGATCCTTTAATGCCTGAGCATTGTGTTCTACTTACAAGTCCTATCTCTTTTCCGGTGATTTAAGTGTGTATCTTTTCATGCTTTTCATCTACTTCAGTCATATTTCATTATAGGCTATATTGTGTCACCCTGGAAATATCCATTGGCCCCACACTTTCTGGAGAGAACTTCAAGAATGCTGGGCATACAATGTGGCCTCATTTGTAGCAAATATCATGGAAATGTCTACTTATATCATGAGTTTTGTATGTCTATGAAAGATATGCAACAGTGTTCTATGGAAGAAAATGCATACACACTTCTTACTCTTTGTATGATACATTCAACACCATAGACCAGTTTTCAAAGCAGATTGACCAGGACAAAGATTCTCCTTTCTAGATGCATCCTGCACAGAGCAGACATGGTAACCAGAAGTGAATGCCTGAAGACAAAGTTGAAAGAATATTTGAATAATTAAAATGAAAACACCAGTGTACTTTGCACTTCTTTGCCGCAGTACTTTAGAATGATTTTCCATCTTTAGAGGGATTGTCAAATGCCACTGTCCAAGCATCTTCCTTCTCCATTCTAACTACTAATGATTTGGTCACATTTTTTCACTAAGGTAGGACTGAGATACTTGCAGCCTTCAAAATACAAATACATGTTTACTAGCTGTGTTTGATGTACATGAGCAAAAGGTGGCTTGAAGCCTGGCAGGTGCCCTCTGTGATGAACTGTGGACTCTGCCTGGATTTGGAAGTATGATGGGGTCGGAAGTCCAGTCAGTTGCTGAGAATAGCCTGCACCTCTCTGCCCTCATTGATCCTCTGCATCTGAAGTGCATCCTGAGACCCGGATTGTGCACTACAGTCACTTCATAGCACTCGTGCCTAATTGAGTGGCTTCTAAGGGGTGATTTGAAAAATGCCATCCAGAGCCTGTGAATTGGTTATGAAATTCATCTATTAAGTTGAAAACAGCACTTAAAAACCAACATAGTATAGAGTATGCTGGTATATTTTATAGAAAGCATAAGTATTGTTGAATAAAACTATGGTTTAGTTTAAAATATACACCTCTACTTATCTCTTATGTGTGTGTGTGTTTGTGTGTGTGTGCGTGTGTGCATGTGCGCATGTGTACCTATAGGTTGGGGTGGTGTGTATTCTGGATCTTGATGTAAAATTTATTTCTTACTATGGTTTTCAGTAAAAAAAATAGTTTAAAAGTTCCTGTCTTAGAAACTCTGAAATGACTTGTGGCTTGGATGCTGATCAGGGGATCACAACCATCCTGTAATACCAAATAGCTAGATGGGAACATTGTCTGGCAGGAACTCATGTATGTCATGTGGCTCTTCCCGATGCCAACTTTCAATTTTTTGCACAAATGGAAGACAATAATATCTCAGATAATTTAAAATTACTCATGTTTAATTTGTTGTTTTTTTTTCTTCTTAACTTGAGAAACATCTACTGTATATCTAGCATGTGTCAGTGGTTATTGTCGGTGTGGGGTGAGACCTATTAGTCAGTCTCTGACCTCGCGGAACATAAGACGTTTCCCAGTGAAATGACTTACAATTCCAAATAACAAGGTTAACTGGTTTTTCACTTCCCTTTTTGCAGCTGTCAACTTTCTCTGGTAAAAACACTAATAAACAGCAACAGGCCAAATAGCAATTAAAGGAGACAAAAATAGGAAAAGAAAAGACTCTGAGTGACAATTAGCTGTTATGTATTTGAGGCAATAAAGGAAGTAATAAAATGTCATATACATGGTTAACTTTCTCAGTTGAGACAAAAAGCAAAAAAACTCCCCATTTTTCTGCTTATCCAGAATTTCAAGTGTTGTTGCTGTAGCTGTTACCATTGGACTCCCTGGATTTTCATCCTTTATTTAATTCTAATGAAGAGTTGAAATTCTTCTCTGGGGAAAAACTAATGTATTATTTTTTCCCACTGCTACTAATTTCTTCATGTTTCTAGTTTTTTATGCTAGATTGTAACATTTAAGGATCACCAAGGAAAATTCCTTCCAAATAATGAGTCATAAATATCCCATATTTAGTGAGCAAAGCAATGCATTTGCTTTTTAAGGGAGAAAAAGAAAGGACATATGCATGGCTTCTAGAAGACTTTCCCACGTTCTATTTACACTGGAATTTCAAAGTTGACCAGTTTTCCTTCCTTCCTGCTCCTTGACATAGTGAAAAGCTTCCCATGTATGTTTGATCATTTTAATCTAAAATATTTATACTGCCTCATGTACTCAAATGCTCTTCAGGACCAGAATTTCACAGTGTAAGGGCCTGATAGTTTCCTAGCTCCTGTTTTCTTCTTTGTCTTAACAAATATAACTTGTCTTAACGATCACACAGTTTAATGTTAGGATTCGTATCACATTCCTGCAGGAAATCTTCGGTTAAACATGATTATATACTTCAAGAATGGAGATGCTCTTTTTTTTTAAGCAAGTGGCATTTTTTATGGCTGCTCCTTTGCTTCCTAGTAGCACATTTTTGATGATACATCCATAGCAACAGTAGCTCTGTTTATAAGTAAACTGAAGAAGAAACATGGACTTTGGCTAACCTGGGTGCACACAACACACCCAGATTGTACTTGTAGTTTTGTCCACTGGTGATGATATGGTCCAAAGTTTATCAAGGTTTCTGCAGAAATCTGTTTTGTGGGAGGAAATTTACCACCATCATAATACACAGTAAAACAAATTGAAGTAGAAGCTTTTATTCTTTTAAGACATTTTAAAATCAGTTTTTTGCAAATCAGTGAAAATTAGCAACAAGGTTTGACTCAGTAGAAAATCAGAATCTAGTCAATAAATAACTCAATAAATCCATACTGGGAAGTAAATTATGTTGCTTATTTTGGCCATTAAAAAGGTAAATAGGACATCACTTTGAACTGGAGCTGAGTTCTGTGGGACTGATAAATGCAGGCACAACACAGTGTGTAACACATCTCAAATAACAGAATCAGCTATATTAGAGTAAAATAGGCTCCCAGGAGTGAGGAATGTCTACTTCCAGACATGGAGTATTGGTGAATGTACAGGGGGTTAGGAGAGGGGAGCTCCTGGATCCTGAAGGGGAGTTAGAATTCCAGTACTTGTAATAGGGAGAGTGAGAACAGTTCTAGTTGGAGTGGACAGATGAAGGAATGCTGGTTCCATTTGGACTGCTCAGTATGGAGAAGAGAAAGAAAGGCCAACAGGGATGAGGCTTCAGAAGGTGTTAAATGCTGTCTTTCAGAGTTCACATGGTATATTCTAGGTTCCAAATTTCCTGATGACTTTGAGCAAGAATATATCATCATCAAAATTCTTACTATTTTGGTTATGTTTTTGTTTGGGTTCTAATAAAAGAGCTGAATGCAAGTAAGGAAGTATTGGCCAAGGCTGAGTTCAAAGGTTTGGGGCTTTGTGACAGTAAGTAGTGAAAGCAGGATGGGTGAAGGCTCCCTGGAAAAGTAAGTGGTATTTTGTGGTGCTTGTAGGGAGGAGTAGAGGGGATGACTGTGTCTGTTGAGTTAAGGTGGGTGGGAAAATATGTGTAGAGAAATGCTTCTCAGATTTTCAAGCCCATGGAAATCATGAGAGTCTTGTTAATACACACTGATTCTGCAGGTTGAGTGGACTCCAACATTCTGTTTTCCCAGAGGATGCCAGGAGATGTCTATTCCTCCGGCTGGTCATGTAGCAGACATCTAGTCTGGAAAAGTTTATTGGAGATAATTTGGGCATACTTTAGATTCCATTTTCTGGAGCCTGGAATGCAAATCATGAGTCCAAAGGCTCCAACACTACAGTTTAGAATAAGAAGAGAAATGAGAAAGGGCTGAGTCAGGGCAGAGGTGCCTCGATTGGGACACAAGTGAGAAAGAAGAGCCAGACAAGGAGTGATGAAGAGCAGTACTGCTGCAAGGACATGAGACATCCTCATAGCCTGAATACCAATGTGGACACGTTATAAAATACAGTCCTTCTAAGACAGTCAAGTGCTAAGTGGTTCCAAATGTGTCAAGGCTGAGATTGAGAATGGGGATTAATAAGTGTTAAGTGGTTTTCAAGACTCTGCTTTCTGTACACTTATTAAGCATACAGGCTAGATCATAGAAGTCAATGGGAATTAAAGATGAAGAAGCAGTGGGATAGAGTGTACTTTTGTCTAGGAAATGTTCCTGTGTGGAAGCCTGAGGACAGAGTTGCTGACCAGTTCTGCTGTTTTAAGAAGAGCTTTGACATATTTGAATGAGAGGAATGCTGGTTAGAGGAGAGGAGGTTCTATAGGCACAGGGTGGTGGGGACTTTAGTGAAAGAAAACACCCTCAACAGCAAGGACATGAGCTTAGGAGAAGAAGAGGAATGTGTCTATCTGCTTCTTTTATGCATTATGACATTTACAAACTCCTTCTCACAGTTCCATGTTGGCCAGGTTGTGTTTTGTAAGAATCTCCTTTTTTCTCTGGATTTGGGGCCAGAGGATCTAAGTTGCTCTGCTTTGCCAACCTTTAGTATGGGAGGATGAAATAAGAAGGCTTGGCTTTGACAATCTGGGCTGTCTCTGACCATGTAGTCTTTTTTTTTTTTTTTTTTTTTTTTGAGACAGGGTCTCGCTTTTGTGGTTCAGGCTGGCCCTGAGCTCAGTCTCAAACTCACATCACAATCCTCCTGCCTCTGCTTCCCGAGTGCTGGGATTACAGGCGTGAGCCACCACGCCCGGCACTGTGGTATGTGGTACTGGTTGCTGCTGGGTGTGGGTCTCCACACCCAGTATTGTTATGTGGTTACCGGGGAATCAAACCCAGGCCCTTGCGCCTGCAAGACAGGCGCTGGAACCACTGAGCTAACTCCCCGGCCCGTGACCATGTAGTCTTTACTCCTGTCCATGTGGATGACCTGGAATTTTTCCTTGCTGGTTTAGGGAAGAGAAAGTTTCAAGATGCTAAAACTTCCCAAGCATCATATATTTCTGCCACATCATCTAGGCTGGACACTCTGCACACTCTGTGAAGGAGAGGACGACCCAAGGCTCGGCTGCCGGTAAACATCATGCTCTGGGAATATTTTTTAACAACTCCTCACAGGCCAAAAGAAAAAGATTTAAGAGTAGAGTTGATTTGGAATACTCCTCAGTGACAGTAGAGGAATTAAAGGAGTTTGGTTTGGAGTTTGGTTTGGAAGGCCTTCCCTCCCATGGCTGAAAGTAGCTCATTTCTTACAGAAGTAGTCATGAGAATATTTATATAAAGCTGAGTATTTTTATTTTTAAAAAGTAAAGTAAAATATATGATTTTACCCAATATAAAACTCCAAAATAAAGCTTTTTGGGGGATTGCAGTATGACAGAATCTCAATTTAGTAGAAATCTTTATGTTTTTGAAGTTCATGTCATTTACACCTTCATATTAAATGTGCTATATAAAAATAATGTCAAAAACTTTAAAAGATTTGATATCGTACCTGACTTGCAAGCTAATATGTTGACATGTTCTAGATCTTGGAAGGATGATGTGAGACTCTTGTATCAGAGACAAAGGATTTGATCATTATTTGCATTGACAATATTCAGACTATCAGAATTCTTTTGAGCCACTTCCTTCATCCCGAATCTCCAAAAGGTGACTCAAAGAGGGCCAGGTGACACCTGGTCATACAGCAGGAAGTGTTGGAGACAAAGTTAGTCTTAGGAAACTCAAATCTTGTACTCTGCTCAAAAGGAAGCATTGTTATACTCTATGATAAGGGTGCGTGACTGCTGTCATGAGGGAGACACTAACTCTATCTTCCAAAATCCATAAGCAAACTTATCCTTTGCTCTAGAAGGTGACACTATGTCTGTCTTCCAGTGTTGCTTGTAGTACAAAGTATCCTTGAAGAGATAGCCATGAACAAAGACAGATAGTATTTCCTTTAAAAACATGTAGAAATACGAATGACGCAAAGAGAATTGTTTTCCAAAAACCAATCTGTAAATATTACCTTACTGTGCAAGAAATGATTAAAACAAAAGCTAAATAAATGTATGCCATGAAGGAACATTTTATAGTCACTTGCAGTACATAAGTTCTTCAAATATTCTTTATTTTACATTTGTTGAATGCTTTTGTAGATATTAAACTTTATATTAATAAAATATTCTTGTAAGGAGTAAAAGATTGAATATAAAAGAAGGGATGAACACCTGATTTTAGTGTTTAGCTCCTTGACTGATTCTTCAGGGTAGCTGTAATAATAATGATATTAATGATCTGATTGCAGAAAACCAACAGCCTTTGTTAGGATGGCTGTGTGGGTGCCCTGGCATTAGTATTTGCAGTTTGTCTTGTGTGAGAGGTTTCCTCACACCATCTCCAGGACTGCTGGAGCCATTTATATTCTGGGGAATTTCCATAGATACAACTGCTCTAGTGGATTTGCTCCAGTTCAGAATATGAGGCAGACACATCAGTAGCAACATGGTGTGGATGTGTGGGGCTGACACTGTCCCGGTGCAGTCTCCAGTCTAATGGGGTTCAGAGATCTTTTTAAACCAGAGGAAGAAATTCAGGGTGCTCAAGGAATGCTTTCACTTACTGGTGAAGTTTGAGCACAATATTTGTTAATCATTAAGAATTCATATTTTCTAATTTTTTTTGAAGATACCAAATATATTCAATCTATAAACAGATGGAAATGCATATGCTCAATAAGGTTTGATTTTGCTCAATAATCCATTATAGGGGAGGATTACCAATTTCTTTCTTTCTTTTTTTAAAGGAGGAGAAGTTTATTTCAGGTTACAGTTTGTAGAGGTTTCAGTCCATAGTTGGCTGGCTCCAAGGCAGGGTGATATGGTGTGGGAGAAATAGTACATGGCAAGATAGACCAAAAGCAGCAGGCAGCAGGCAGCAAGAAACCAGCCTACCTTCTTTCTTTCTCTGTTTGGTCCATCCATGCTAGAAGTTTACTCCCTGGTGCTACCCATATCCGGGGTGGGCTTCTGTTATCTACACCCTCAATTCCAATATCACACCTTGAATCCATGTTACCACACCTTAGATCCAGCAAACTCCAAAAAGTCTCACCCATAAGAGCGTGATGCTTTGGAAGATGTCTAGATATGAGCCACAGTAAAATCTATATGCCGGTACAGGACAGATTTCTGCCCTTTTCTTTGTCTATTGGAAGGATTACCAATTTCAATCACGGGTAAAGAAGTGAACATATGAAGATGAGACACAGCAAGAAACACTGGGCAAGAATTTGACTCCATGATGTTTAGTTCCTTCTTACTGTAGCCTTGGGATACTCATAATTGAATTTCTCATTGTCTCTTGAATTTATGTCTACATTTATTTTTACTAGTATAGTTCACTTGGAAAAACAATTTAATTTAAGGGGGTCACTAAATCAGTTATTTATATTCTTAATATTTCAAGAGTGCCAAGTAATAGGGTGAAATACTGAAGTGCTTAAGAATAAATATAACTTTACTTATGCAACCCTGAAGAGTAAGGGAAGAAACTCATAGAAACAATGCAAATGTCAATATCAACATCTTTTCCAGCATTCAATGTGCTTAACTTTTTCTTCTATAGCTATTTTAACCTCTTCCTAAATACTGAATGTTTAGAATTATTGTTATTTTCATATTACTTTATGTATTAGCCAGCTTGTTATCACTATAATATAGTTCCTGAGGCAGCTAACTTTATAAAGCAGAGAGAGTTATTTGGCTTATAGTTATGGAGATTCAAGGTCAGAGGGGCTGCACTGGCTTAGTTCGAGTCAGCACTCTGTTGGTGGCATCACATCAGAATGGATGTAATAGCAGAAAATGTGTTGCAGTAGGGTGCCTCATTCAGACAAGGAAACCAGAAGCAAGAGGGTGAGTCCATCTCAGCCTTTTATAGCAACTCTGTCTCAGAGTTACTAAGAGGCCTGTGTGAAATCTTTCCTCATCTCCTCAACAGGCAGCACCCTCAGTTGTTCTAGATTCCCACGCCAGACTTCAGACCCACCCCTTGCCCACCCAGACCTTGACACATGAAGATTCACAGCATTTCAATGCTGCCATCCTGGGGCCTCGCACATGTGACCCTTGGGGAGAACATCTAGCAGCCAATCCATAGATTTCTTTAGAAAGCTATTACATCATTATTTGTTTTCTTGGCTTTCCATTTTCTTATTTGTTTCCATTTCCATTCATTTTATGCTTTTTGGAAACTTTTTTACCACTAAGTATTTTCATCTTTTTTTCCCAGAGGTAGAGAGTTACTGTGAGATGAAGAAAGGATTCTGGAGATGTTAAGTAGTAAATATGCATTCTGAGAAGAACCTCACATTTTCCATCTAGGAAGGATTTTGACTTATAAATTTTTACTTTACTTGTTGACTTTTTGGATGTGTTTGCTTTTTTTATTCTATTAGAAAATAAAACAAATTTTCACAATCAATTATCCGAATGACAATAGTCATCATGCTACGTGTCATTATCTTCAAAGCAGTTAGTATAAGACTCAAGCTAAATAACAGTGAGTCTAGTGTCCAGCCTAACTGTGATGATCACCAACAGGAATGCTATTCACTGCCCTATGTCTGTCTTGCTCTAAACGAGTGTTCACATGAAAATGAAAAGTGGGATTGCCGCGAACTAAACACATGATCTGCTGCAGTTCACACGGTAAAACACAGGCCCCTCAGATTATGGCAGTAGAGGGCAGAGCCTGTGGGAGGGATAGGTCTCACTAGTGTTCCCTCATGAATGGATTAGAGATTTGAAAGGGAGCTCTCAGGAAGATCCCTCATCTCTCCTGCCATGTGAGGGCTCAGCAAAAAAGGGCTGTCTGTGAAGGAAGAAGGCCCTTCCAGACACTGAGTCTGCTAATGCTTGATTTGTGACTCCAGAACTAAGAAATAAATGTTTGCAAGCCACTAGGTTTGTGGTATTTTTGAGATGGCAGCTCAGATGAACTTAGACAAAGGCTCTCCTTCATAAAACTTTAGGCTTCTTAAAGTTATTGAGCATTTTAAAACAGTGGAGAAATTGCTTGCAAAGAGCTCCTGGCATTCGGCCATGTTGACAAATATCAGTTGGATGCTTTCTGCTTGGCCGACTGTGCAAGGACAAGCAAAAGAGAGTGTCAGCAGAGGGAGCTCAAATCGAGAATGATAAGCAGAGGGAACATTTTAGGAAAGAACAAAACCCAATTCAAATTTTGCCACTGTACAGTGAATCAGAGGGAAGTGGCTCCTCAGGGACGACTCTAGGAGTACAAAGCTCAGATGGAAATTTTTGAATTTTCCCACCTGCCGGTGTCATGATAGAGCTACTTCATAGTTTTCACTCTGCTATCTTTTTCTTTGATCGAAAGGGCTTTGGGTCAAGCATTCATCTTTCATTGCATATATGTGCCTAGTGGCTGTCCAGACAATGGAATGGTGCAGTGACATAGTAGTTAGTAATGACTAGGAGAGCAAGAGAAGTCACATAGTCTGAATGTCTGCATAGAACAGGGCAAGCAGTGATAAGAACAGCAGATGTAATTTCTTGGCTGAGTGCAGTCTTCCAAGCTTAATGCTAAGATGTGGAGATATGGTGTCATATAAGTTAAATTTAGTTTCTGCCCTGAAGCTCACCGTCTGATGTGAATTCACCAGAAATCAGGGATTTAATAAGCACCAAAGGTAAGAGCAGCACTTCGGGATGTCCAACAAGACAAGACAGATGTCAGAAAATAAAGCAGCAGATGTTTGACTATGGGGATCTTGAAAGAAAAACCACTTCTTTAAAGAATCTTCTTTGAAGAAGAGGACCCAAAGTCTCTCCATGAACATGATGCATGGATGCCTTACAGAATGGAGCATGGTGTGGGTCACAGGAACAGGAAAAGTGCACCAGGCTGACTAGGAAAGACAGTGCAGAACCAGAAGTGCAGACTCTAAGTCAGCCTCTGGTTAGACATTTGCATTGTGTTTGGTTTTGTTCTGGGCACACTGGGGACTAGATCCCAGGCCTTGTACATGCCAGCCAAGCATTCTGCCTCTGAACTATATCCTCGGGCATTTGCTTTTCATAATTGTAGGTTCAGAAAATGATGCCCCCAAACTACAAAGTGCAGCAACTTTAAAATTAAAAAAATCCCAAAATATCTTGTTTCTCTTTGTACTTTCCCTTCCCAACTCTCTTAATTTTTTTTCTCATCTAAGGAGCAAAGAGGAGATTACTTCTAAGCTCCTTTTCCCCAAAGAATACAGTTGTTATGAAATTTTATTAATCAAGAAAGATTAACCATTGGATGTTTAAAAAAAATTGACATCTTCATGCCCAAAACACTCCTGCCTGGATAGACCTTTCATCTGTCCTTCTCAGAGGCAGTCCTGAGAAGTTACGGAGAGCCTACATAAGAAGACATCTTTTGTTCATGTGTGTTTCTTTCCTCTCTCATCATAGCTCATCACCATCATCTTCTATCTCCTCAAGAGGACATCATGCCTCTTCCTACCCATTCCTCTTCTTCTTTGTATGGCTTATGAAGTGCTTTAAGCCTCAACTATCTGGTTTTTCTGGATGCTCATTTTATGTATGACTCCTGTGTTGTTAGTTTTCCTTGCGCAGATTAATATAGTTATATGTTCTTTTCTTCTATTGATCTCATAATTACTGGTTTATGTCAGTGAAACTTCAGAAAGCCAAGTCCACCCAGCTAGAGGATACACTGTGCATGCAAATATCTATCTAGTCAAGGCTTAACTCTGAAAATAAGGTGAACAAATCCAATTGTCCTATACTTATTTTCAGTCTTCTTTATGTCTTATTTTACCTCTTACTTCTCACTAAGATCGGAGGTCAAGAACTGTACTTCCTGCCAAAGAAGTAACAAAAAGTAGCATCTTTTATTAACAGAATTATTATCTGGTTAGAAGAAAGATGGAATCAGAAGATGACAGCACCATGCACTAAGAACTTCTGGGGCATGTCCTAGTGGTGAGGGTATCCTGGAGATGTAGTATCTAAGTTTTGGGAGAAATTTTAGTGGAATATTAAAGAAGAGGTCACAGATAGGCAGAATTTGATGAACAACTATTTTGCCAAACACTGATTCCAAATGATTAGAGATAGCTTTGGAGAAAGGGAAAATAATCCAAAAAGAAAAACAAAATTCTAGGCAGATGCAAAAGCACCTGTGAAACTTACATAGAGAACTCAAGATACCATAAGGTTGTTGTGTACAGAAGTGAACCAGAGGTGGGGATCAGGTTGAAAAGGCAGGCGTGAGGCAGACAATTAATTACCTTGCTGTCATGTCCTTGAGTGGGAGCACCTGGTTGGTCTAGAGCTTTCTACAGGGCTTATCTAGTTGCCTGGGCTGTTCGCAAACTTGCTGACAACTGAGCTAATGTTTGTCTTTGGATATGGCTGATTGGATAATAATAGGTAGTTATATAACCTACAGAGAAACCAAAACATCCATTTTGCTGAAGCAATCCAATGACATTTCTTAAAAATGAAAAACTAGTGTGTGACGGATAAAGAAACAGTGGACACCTAGCATTGGGGCCGAAGCAGTCCCTTTCCACCATGTGCCTCCATGCACGGGGCTGTGTGTACACAGAGAGATACATGTTAAGAGAGCAGAGACAGGCTCAGAGACACACAGGTGTGAGCCCATGTGACTCAAGAGGGAAGTGTCATTCTGCACTTCCTGCCTTGCTCTGCCATGAGAGGCCTCTTTTAGGGGGAGTCAGGGTTGTACAGAGCTAATGTAAATTTACTTTGTTGTCTTATGTATTAAATTGACTAACATACACAGAGTGGTTCAGAGGTCAAGATCGAGAGAGAAAAATGCTAGGATGCCATGGAAATGCTCCCCAGGATAAGGGCTAATGAATCTTGGAGCTAAAGGTAGGATACTGGGGAGAGAATCTTGACTGAGAGGTTTTTAGAAAGGACCTGGCGAATGGTGTTGTTAAGAGGAGAGAACAGAAGGGTGGGTGGTCAGTGTGTTTGTGTGACTGTCCAGCTAGTAGTCATGGAAAAGACTTTGAAAGACAGATTTGCAAGTGATAAAAATGAGATCAGTTTTGGAGACACCGAGGAACATACAGGACATTTTCACTGGCTTAGAGTGAGAAAAGTCTTCACAGTAGTTGGAACAGCAGATATTGAGAGTAAGTGGAAAGGGATCAAAGCATCTAAAATAGCAGCACTCAGGAGACAAGTGGAAAAGCACCCTGGGGAAAAAAAATGAGGAGGAGGAAGTAAAAGGTAGGAAAATCTAGAAGGACACTGGCGGGAGATGGGAGGAATAATTTTTTCTTTTTTAAGTGTCTCGCACAACAGTGAAGTCAATGAATGTAAGACTTGGATTTAGACATTTCAAGGATCGTGACAGATTCCAGTCCCAGGCAAGCTAAAAGCAGACAGGCTTAGTGAAGACTGCACTTGGGAGCTTGAGTGGTGAGCTGGTGTCCAGAGGCCTGGGAGACTCAGACCTGATGTGTGTGAGAAGTTGCCCAGGATTTGCTGAACATTATACACACTTGCAAAACTGACACCTTTTTGTTAAAACTACAGGCTTCCTTTCCCCGGATTTTTAATGACCTAACTACCTAACAGCATTTAAGTGCTGCATTTTTCCAGGCTTATGAAACCTCCCACTTTGCTAATGAGACAATACAATTACTGTCTAACCAGAATAATTTAATGGCCACGTAGGATAATTTAAAGAACTGGGAAGCCATGCAAGCAAATAAGTCACTTTACATAATGTTTATCTGCCCCTCCCAGCTGAAGTCATCGATGCCGAGATCTGCAGAATCAACACCAGTAGACCGGAGAGGGCGGTATCCAGGCGACCCGCTAGCGAGCTAGTGTTCCTAAGGTTCAAGGTTCAGGTCGCCCTGGAGTCAGCATTGAGTGTGTGGAATCTCGGCCTCCTGCAGTGCTCCCGAGTTTCTTGGGCCTCATTCCTCAGTGTCTGTCTTCAGAAGTGGCCGTTTGTGGCAAATGTTGGCGAGGCTGCGGAGAAGAAGGAACCCTTCTCCACTGTTGGTGGGACTGTAGACTCGTACAACCCCTGTGGAGATCAGTTTGGAGACTCCTCAAAAAGCTAGGATTGACGGTCCCATTTGACCCGGCCATTGCCCTGCTAGGTATATACACACAAGAATTAAAAGACTCATTATCACAGTGACATATGTGCACCCATGTTTATAGTAGCCCAATTTGTGATTGCTACATCTTGGAAACAACCCAAATGTCCATCAACTGGAGACTGGATAAAAAAGCTGTGGTTCTTCTACAGAATGGAGTACTACTCTGCCATAAAAAATGATAAATTTGAATCATTTCTACTTAAATGGACTTACCTTGAGGATATCCTCATAAGTGAAATAAATAGGGCACAGATAGGTATATATCGCATCTTTTCTCTGGTATGAGAAAATAAAGATGTAAATGAGTCCTAGCATTGTATGTTATATATTGTGAAATAGAAAATGCTCAATGTAAAATAGGGTGAAAGGGGAAAATGTGGAGATTGTAACAAAAAAGTAAGGAAACAAATTTTATGTATACGGGGGGGGGTGGTAGGGTGAGTAGGGCTATGGGAAAAAATGAGAAGTAAGTTGTGTCTTATACTGGTACAAATCCCCATTATGGAGTGCAATCATGATGTGTATATTTAATGTACCAATAAAGATTAAAAAAAAAAAAAAGAAGAAGTGGCCGTTTGTGCGCTGCATGGACTTGAAGATCGCCTGCTGCAGTCTGTCCTGCTCCTACCTTTCCCTGCTGCCCTTTAGGATCTGCACCGGAGAGGCCCCTTCCTCTCCCACTGGCAATGTTCCGAGGGCGCTGCCTGCTGGCCCTCCTTTAAAGTCCGTGATGTTTGCGGATAAACCGCTACTTTCCTGGGAAAGGCTCTCAGCTTGCTTCTGTATTCTTCCAGAGACAAAACTGAAATTTAATAGAAGAGATAAAAGAATCATATTCCACCTGAAGCAGCCAGTAGCTTTACTTGAGAAACTGCTCTATCTCCCCATTTCGTTCCTGCATGGTGAGCAGAGCAAGGGAAAGGATCACCTTTCAGCAAATGTGTGGAAGGGACAGTGAGGGACGCCTATAAAGTTGTTGGTTGAAGAGTAAAAAACCGAACAAGTGTTTTGAGGAACTGGCTGTGGAAAACTTCAGATATGATTGAAGACAGGCTGTTGTAATATGGTTGACAGAAAACAGATGTTAACTTAAAGAAAAATATATTTTGTTGGTTTACAAAGTTATTTTTCTACTTGAAATTAGAAATTTAGGGGAATACATTCTAGTTAATAAAAACCATACATTTTAAAAATAAAGTTCCACTGATGTACATTGTGATAATCAAAGTCAAAAATTAATTCTGCCTTTGATATAATCTTATCTTTCTGTACTGTAAAGAGAAGTACAAACCGATCTTCAGAACACCTTTGGCTTTAATATTTAAATGTTAGGGGTGTGATTTTTACTTTAAAATACTAGTCATTGATCATTTCTAGTATGGGAATGTTTTAAGATATGTAGAAGCTGTTAATGGATTTGAAAATGTGTCTTTTAAAAAAGTGTTTTTAATTGAACTACTGTTGCATTCATATTTTAAAATGTCAGGTATTTTATCTACTTTAATGAAAACTTTAGGTGATTTCTGGCCAGAGAAATCAATTGCATGGAGTTAAATACTTTGTCAATATATTGAGACTCTTTTTATTCCCAGACCACAAATGGACTGCAGACGCTCTGCTCTTGGGAAGCGAGTGTTTAATCACTAAAAATAGCGCATAGAACATGAAGTCACCAAACAGACATGGCAGGCATGGGAGAATGAGAGCCCTGTGATTTGCTTTCTGTGATAAGCTGATTCCTAAGTACTGTAGGGACTGCAAGGAGACATTAGACTCTACAGCATCTTCAGAAGTGCTTGTTCTGGGAATGCCAACAGCAGATAAAAGCACGTGACTCCCAGCGAGAATATGAACTCTCAGAATGAGCCTATGTACTGGCTGTGTCGATGGTGGCAAAGGAGCACTTCCCTCGCAGTGAAGGCAGGGCTCTGTTTGTGCAGAAATCAGATCAGGAACTTCATTAGCTTCTCAGATGCCAGAGCGGGAGGCCTGACTGAGGTTAAGGGAGGCCAGTGAGAAAACCAACAGCTGCAGGAAGCTGTGTTCCTCAAGAGCAGGAAAGTATTTAGAAAGGGCTCAGAAGATAGGTTCTCCTGTCCCTGTCTCCTGTTTAATCCCCGGAATTGCTTGTGTCCTGTATATTTTGGATTGGGAAATGTCCCACTTCAAAATTATTTTAAAGTTAATGGCTCTTAGAAGACATTTGGCTGTCACCGTGTTGCTGTAGCCTGTAACTGAACACCCAAATTGACATCATCCTTGTTGCTGTGATCCACAAGAACCATCTGTGTTTAGAGATAGAGAGGGGGCCAGACCAGGTGGCGGCTGGAGCCCCAAGAACGTCGAGCAGGGAGGGGCTGGCTTCCCCTCTCTGTCCTCCTGCCTTAGGCCCCGGGCTGGCCATGGGGCCCAGGGTTAAGTGGGAAGTGCCAGGGTGGGAAGGTGGCAGGGCATCTGTGCAGGTGCCTGACTCAGGATCTCAAGGTTCATGCTTTCCCCCGCTTTTAGGGTTTTCCCTTCAAGGTGGAGTCAGGGTGCCTCTGGGTCCTGGAGGGGCCCTTGAAGATGGCTAAAAATAGTGCTTCTGCAGGTGCTCAGGTGACAGAGTCGACCTGCCCTGAGTCCTAAGAGGTGGAGACTGAACTCTGGCCCTTCTGAGCGGACAGCCGGAACTCCACACGCAGTTGGCTGCAGGGAGAGCTGTGGCTAAATGTTATTGTCGATTTTTCCATAAATGTCACACTCCTTTGCTTTCCATACCCTGTAGTTGAATCCTACAGAAAATAAGAACGTGGCTTGTTCATTTATAGTAGCTTTAAGGAGAATCATCGTGGGAGGGAAACATTCCCTGCTGGTTCTTGGCTTGTTTGTATTAGTGTTAATTTGTGGCTCCTTAGGACACGCGTACTCGTAAATAGAGTCTTGTTTCACCTGGGACAGCAGCCATATGGTCTCATGGATGACATCTTTATGGAAAGATCTGGTCAGCTTTTACTTCCTGTACATCCCCTAATCATTGCTTAATATTTCTGAGTCCGTATTCCCACCTATAAACATAGGGACAGTGATAGAGGACACGCCAGGTTGTAGCAGTACTATTCAAGGGTTTTGGTAGAAGTGGTTTACTGTATAAGTTCCAGACTCAAGAACATTTGAGTTGCGACCTTGTACAACTTGTATAGTATAAGGTTCACTTTGTGGATATACAAACAAAATTGACTTACAAACAACTCTCCCATATAAGTTAAAATACTTATATTTATGGTAAAAATAAAATATATAAAACACTCTCTCCATATAGCAGATATTGAACTGCATAATCAGTTATGATTAATTAGAACCTTGAATATACTCCTGTATTTTGTATTCTTTGTAATCATTTCTGTGGCATTTTGAGTACCCCTACTCCCCAAATGCTTTTTAAATTTTTTTCAGGCTTCTTCACAGGGACATTTTTTAATGTTGAAGAACCACCTGAGGGCCACCTACAGAAGTTCTAACTTTTGAGTCACAGTTAAGGGGCATCACAGGTATTTTGATCCAGGCCATGAAAGATAAGACCCCAGGTATGAAGCTGTTTGTATTCACCAGAGGGCTTTGCCTCTGGATACTGTGTATCACTTGTGGGGAGTCACTGTGCCCAGCACTGATACAGGGTCTGGACGAGTCCCTGTAGTTTGGTCTGGAGTGTCCTGCAGAGCACCCCAGGGTGGTGCTGTTGGGAGGTTGTAGGATGTTAAGAGGGGAGGCCGTGCAGGAGATTTTGGGTCACTGGGGTTGCGCCCCTAGAGGACCACGAACCTTAGTTCTTTCCTTTCTTTCCTTTTTATTTTTCAGCATGGGGTGAAATTATTTATTTTTCAGCATGCTCCACCACTTATATGCTGCCTTATCAAAGGCCCCAAAGCAATAGTACAAATGGAACATGGATTACATCCTCCAAAACTTGTGTAAAAATGACCCTTTTTCTTTGTAAGATGTTACTTCAGGTCTTTGAGACAGTGACGGAAAGCTGACCACATTTGTGTTATTTTGTCTTCATACTATTCTTATGTGATAATAATAATTAATGCTTGGATTTTATACCATGGAAATCAAAACTGGAATGCCATTAGCTCTTTCCTTTACAAGTCTGACCTTGGGCCTAAGATCCCTCAAAAATCCATGGCCACACTAATATTGGCTACTCTATTTGGTGTTAATCATTATATGCAATGAGCACATACATATATAAACAATATACTATGAGTTTGAAAGTTCATGTTGGTATAAAATAGGCCATTGAATTAATATGATATGCACTGAAGAATATCCTTGGACTGACTACAGCTTATGCCGAGTCTCAGTTTAATTTGTATGCTGGAATTGCAGGGTAAGTCAGTAGAGTCTCTCTGGAAAATTCTTCCCCGTAAGATAAGACTGAGAGTACTTGGTGAAATATAGAAGGGATGTGAGAAGTCTCTCCTTGCACAGTCCATTACCTCAGCTGCATGTCTTGTGCAGTCCTTGAACCTTGCCCAGTTCTCTACAAGGTCTGGGATGAATAGGCACTGCTAGCAAAGGTTGTAGTCAGGCAGTAGTCATGTCCATTTACATATGCACAGGGGCGGGCAGAGATTTCTTCTAAGTCATAATCAAATTAACCATTTCCTCATCAAATGTACATCATATCATTTCTGGGTGTTTTTGCTGTGAGTGCTGCTAGGAACCTTTTGAGTAGAAAAATGTTCAAGAGAGCAATGTTTAGGTTATTGTGTATGAGCAGTTTCAAGTTTTTTTTACAATGTAAAAATATTTTCCCCCAAAGTTGGCTAGTTTCCACTTCCAATAGCAGCATGCAAGACCTGTGGCTGTTCATTCCACACAACTTGCCTTGCTCAACAAGTGAAGGGACCACTTATGGGACAATTTGGGGTGTGATGGGGTCATTCAAGAAGTGGACCATCATAGAACTGATGTAGGATCAGCATCAAGGATAATCAGGCAGTGGCTTTTTTCTTTGTTTTTGTATCAAAGTGCCTTGCAGTGTGCTGGTACTTAGAGTTTATAAAGTTCTATTCCATGTATTGTCTTTTCACATGATTTGGGTAATTTAAAAATCTTTCAAAAGCTTATGTGCATTATATACACTGTGCAATGGGCACAACTCTAATTGATCATGTGTGGATTTATAGTATTAGGTTTAATGGCTGAGAAGCATAATATAATATTCATGTAAGTAATGAAATTGGCACATCAGGAGTGGAGAGATGCTCAGAGGCTGAGTTAGGGAGAGAAGCCTTACATTCAACCACATCTTTGGATGCCTCTTAGCACAGCAACATTTGAGCTATGCAATTATCCAGAGTGAGCCAGGATGCAGAGCAGCTGTCTGCCTCGCCAAGCAGGTGCAGGTCCTCAGCCAGGCTCTGCAGTGGTGGCAAATTTAGGTCAGCAGGAAAGGCGGTGCTTGCTGTTCCTGTCATTTTCCAGCCATCTGAGAAATGACACAGTGCTGTTTTGCAGGAAGGTTAAGAAGTCTTCAGGGAGTTCCCAAGGCCGTGAGGAACATGCAAAGTCCTTACGGCACTGGGATGCTAGGAAAAAAGGTGAGATTTGTACCCTTTGCACTAAATTTCTAGAAAGAATCCTGTTTGTGTTGATTGTGACACAGAGTTATCATCTCAGCACTCCCACCCGTATGTGAAATGGCAGATATATCAGCTCTGGCTCTCAAGGACAGGCTCCCCCTTCAGAAAGACCCCGGCCCTCTCTGCAGTCCTCACGATGCTGTGGTTTAGTGAACAAATGTCAGCCTCCAAGTCAGTGACACAATGACCTTTCCTCAAAAGGAAGAGTGGAAATGACTGACTTTCCCTTACCAGACACGATTCAGCTCAATCCTATAGGTTCTCATTGCCTTTATCTTATGTTCAGGCAATGAGCTGGGTGTGGGGAGGGGGTCAGAGGTGGAGGAAGATGTGACACTTGTTTCAAGGAATTTACAGAGAAAAAGTTCTTTCCTTGATGAAGGGAAAGAGGCAAATGTAAAGAGGTCGCATTTTTTGTTAAGATAACCTGATTATTCATCCAGCCTTGCCTGAAAAACAATATTTTACAAATTTAACATATTATTTTCAGAAAATTATATGTAACAAAAACAAAAGAATGGTTACTTCCTTAGATATGTTTTGCCAGCAAAAGAAAGAAAAGGTGTAGACCAGAGATCCTCCTTGAAATGGAGGAGTTAGAAAAGTCAGGTTTCTCATATCAAAGAGATAACCATCTTTGGAACAGCACTGCTTGCTTCTGTGTTTGACACTGAGGAAGGGTGAACTGGACTAATGTCAGCCCAGAAAAATTGGAACAGGCTGAGTATATCTGGAAGCAAATACTTCACAGATGGAGAGGGAAGTGGGAGGTAGCTTAGACCACTTGATTTTAATTAAACGGCTTTCATTTTTGTGAACTTGGTAAAGAAAAGGCAAGCAGAACTGATAAAAGCCATGTGACATTGACTCTGTTTCCTCAACACCTAGATATATAACAAGAACAGAGTGTGTTGGCACCAAACACAGGGCCCGTGTTGCAATTTTTTTTCCGAGGTCGAGTGTTGTCATATTGCGGGGATAAGGAAGAAATGTTTGAAAATGTGAAATCATAGAAAGAGAGCTTAGTAACTTTTGGCATGTATCTAAAGAAAGCACAGGTGTAGGAGAGATATTTTCTATTTCAGGGTGTTTGACAGAACACATGAGAGGAGGGAACACGACCTCTTGGTTGGTGGAACAGATGGACAGAAGGGCAACTCCTGCCCTGTTCCCACAGTGGAATCCAGAGCTCTCGGTGAACATTCAGAATGTGGCCATCCCAAAAGAGGAGGAGTCCAGATAAGGAAGTACAGCAGGGGCTGGATACACATAGGGTCAGGGGCAACTACTTTGCTGTCTAGAGCTAAAGCAGATGGAGGTTCTCATCCTGAAGAAGGGTTTGTAAGACCCTAGTGGGCACAGGAGGAGAAGAGGACTCCATAGTTACCTTTGCCATCTCCATTTCCCCCCCAACCTTGTTCATGCCAACAGTTTTCCTTCTCGCCTCCTGCCTTTTTGTTTCAGAGCTAGTCAGTCAAATAATACAGTACCAGTCTTTATAGACATTTTAATAATACAGTAATTTATCAGTCTTTTTTTAAACTTTTAACTCTTGCAAAACAATTCGGTTCATCCCATAGCATGGATCTATAAATAGTGCCTCTTCATCATCACCAAAGTAGTTTTTCAATTTCTTTCTGTCATTATTTTTGTGTTTTAATTCATCTATTATTTGAGAGATTGTAGTGTTTGAATTATAAATAGTGTCATGGGAAATTTTACCTCATAGGTTAGGTGCCAATTCACACAACATTAAGAGTTATCTTTCATTAGTCATTTTACATATGTTTCCAAGTTGCCTATAAATTTTAGGTCATGTATTTTCTAGTAATACTGATTATATCTGTTCAGATTCTTTTCAAAACAAATTCAGAAGGGTGATTTCTATAAATAACAATAAGTTAGCAGTGATTGAGGCTATTTCTCTAGTTTGTCTTTCATAAATCATATTCTGTTGTTTATAACAAAGTAATTGAGATGTCATCCTTCAAGGTAAGTGAATCAATGGTATCACAAATAGAAGACAATTTTCTCTCTTCTGCAGTACAGTGTTTTCTTAGGTGGAAAAAATTTTCTAATATATGAGCATACAAAGTAGCTGTGTAGGTACAGGTTTTGGTTCATTTGGTTTGATTATGATACTTATAGTTTGGTTCCTCTCTAACCCATTTATTACCTGAATATAACTTAGATATACTGAGAAAAATCTGGTATTACAGATGAAAACTTATTTAAAGAAAAGATTGAAAAAGATTGCAACCTCAGTTAAATTGTGTTTAAATGATTCTCTGAAAAGCTACGCACTGGATTCCCTCTAGTCCCTGCTCTAATCCCTAGAGTGGGGAAAAAAAAAACTTATTTATTGCTTAAATAAAAGCTTTCTGAATAACACCCTCATGGGAGCAGCCACAGAGGCCAAGTGCCCTATCTGTACCACTCCACTATGAAATCACCACATGTGCATCTCTGGAGATGTCCGATGTATTGCTGAAATAATCTGTAGAGTTAAAAATATTTACAGAAAAATATGAATAAAAATGAAAAAAATATACCAAGTCACATGGATTCAAGGTGTGTATCCAAGACAGCTTTTCAGCAGATGTACATCTTTCCTGAGCAATTAAGCTTATCTGAAGATGTGTATCTTGAAACCATTTGGACAACATAAATGCAAGTAAGACATACACAGAGAATTCCCCCTGGATTTTGACTTCTCCAGCATTTACTGCTCATGTGATGTTAGAGAAATTGCAAATCCCCTCAACTCTCTTAGAGAATGTTTCTCTCAGTAATTGCTAAGGACTTATAAGAAACTGGTAGGGAAAAGCAATGATGGGAAAGAGAAAATATAATTTTAAGAAAAGAAAGTATATGTATACAGGGGTTGGTGCGGGTTTTAGGATGGGTAGGGAGATGGGTAAGACTGAGAATTCACTCATGTTATATACTGATACAAATTCCTAATATTGAGTGTGATCATGATGTGTACATATAATGTACCAATAAAAATTCAATTTAAAAAATTGGCAAAATTTAATTTGCTAACAATGGAGTGATTTATTAATTATTTGACTGCCAAAAATTATTTCTACCATTTTGATGGGAAGGGTATAGATTCTTTTTGAGGAGCTGCAATGAAATTCTTTATTTGGAATTTGAGAAAGAGTTCCAAATGCTTCTCCTTTCAAAATAGAAGGTAGGACTCTACAGGGCATTTTAGACTTTTTCTAATGAAGTTTCTCTGTTCCAGTTTTTGGTGGGTGATGAAGAGATATTTAACTTTCTGTCCAAGTTGTGGGAACCTTTTCACATTAGAACATGTTTTTGTTTCCATGGGCTGAGACCATCTCTAAATCAGGTCAGTGTAAACTTTGACTCACACAGTACGATTTATGAACAAGATACTACGCTGCTATGAAAGGCTGATTCCTTTTCCTAAATTCAACCAGGAAAATAGAAAAAAAAATTCAGAGGATGATTGACAACCAAAACAGTACAACAACTGTCGTGAGAACAGAAGTGTCATGGTCATTTTCTGGGAAGTGAACAGTAGCTCAGGCTTGAAGAAAACCAGATGCTCCTAACCAGAGACTCTGTTGGAAGACTGTTGTAATTGTTCTTGTCTTTTCATCTCACCTTAGATGAGGTCACTGTTTCCCTCAGTGCCCAGCAGGTGGAGGGAACCGCTGCAATTCTCAGCCTGCTGTAGGTTGGATGTGTGTGGCTGGTTGCCTCTTCTTAGTTAATGGGTGGGACAATTACAACAGAGAAAAGCAGACCTCAGAAAGTGCAGTACCCGAGAGAAGGGAAAGTGGAACTGAGTGAGTGGTGGTGTTGGGTCTTGTATATACACCTGGAAGCCATGTGACTTGGTTTAATATTTTTTAAAATTTTTATTCATATTTTTCTTTAAAGTTTTTGTTTTGTTTTGTTTTTTTTGTTTTAGACCTAAAAATTACTTCCAGCAACATATTGGACTGCCTTGATCTTTCCAGCTGTTGCTCCCTTTTCCACCTGCAAAATATTTTTTCTTCAATTCATTCTTTCCTTTCTCTTCACTCCTTCCCTTCATTAGATAACTTTAAATGTGAGTTCTACCAGATTTTTTATGGGATAGGTAATCTATATTTTACACATGAGAAATTTTCCAAACACAATTAAGTATTATATGTTAAAGCATTTAAAGTCAAATATATTTTCCAAAGGAATACAAAGGTATTTTAATGTTGATATTCTAAAAAAGTAATTATTACCAGAAAACCCAAAGTAGCATAGCTTCTGTACATAGGAAATGGCAAAACAATGATGCTACCTAAATCTGCAAACATTTAACATAGCCTTGAAGGTCCCAGTTAATGCAAAAAGGTAAGAAAAGGTGAAAAAAAATTGAAAAATAGCCAGAACGATGTCATTTATTTGTAGATAACAAAACTCCCAACATAAAAAGCCAATCAAGGAGTTAAGCAATATAAGATTAGCAACAAAATACAGCATTTACAAGATCCAGGAATCAAGATAATTGGAGAACAACAATGTGGTGAATTTTTTTTTTAAAAAAGGAAGCACAGGGGCCGGGGAGTTAGCTCAGTGGTTCCAGCGTCTGTCTTGCAAGCGCAAGGACCTGGGTTCGATTCCCCGGTAACCACATACCATACTGGGTGTGGAGACTCACCCCAGCAGCAACCAGTACCACATACCACAGTGCCAGGCGTGGTGGCTCACGCCTGTAATCTCAGCACTCGGGAGGCTGAGGCAGGAGGATTGCTGTGATGTGAGTTGGAGGCTGAGCTCAGGGCCAGCCTGAACCACAAAGCGAGACCCTGTCTTAAAAAACCTTAAAATAAATAAATAAATAAATAAATAAATAAATAAATAAAATAAAAAAAGGAAGCACATCTCTAGGATCCAGAAGAGAGATGACATAAAAACTGAAAACTATAGAGAAGCTGAAGAAATAGACTACAATGCAGAGAAAGTACAAAGCAGCCTAATCCTCTGTTGTCTCTGCTAATGCAAGGGAGCCCCAAAGAGGTTGGCAGCTCCAGGGAGAAACCATAAACTGGACCAGGAGTGCTAGCCACTAGAAAAGCCTTTGGTTCCTGCAAACCACAAAAAATGGCATGGGGTTTACTCTGCAAGTGAGTCTTCTCACACGGCAGGCTAGCCCTGGGGGATAAATACAGTGCAGCACCTGCCTTATTTGAGAATATTAATCAGGATCCAGGTGGGGAAGGTATTAGCTGTTTGAGGCTGAGGTAAGGAACAACTACAGAAAAAAAAATGCACTTCAGGTTTTCTGCGGTCAGCTACCTCAGAGACTGTCTGGAAAGGGTCACATGAGACAACTATGGAGAAGGCACAGGCCAGATCAAACATCTCTCAGAAGTTTAAACTCAGACTGAAAAGAACATATGTGTCCTGACTTCTAACACCAGAATCCAGGCTAGTCATTAGGGGATTATGGAGGACACAGAACAGGGTCTGAGAGCGCCGGCATTAACCCAGTGTGCTGCAGAACCCTCCACCCATCTCTCACATCGCCCCCTCCCCCCAGCATCAAGCCGGACTTCAGTGGAATGACTGCGTTCCCCCACTTACCAACATGGTCAGGCATATTCTTGGGCTTGAAGAGTTGCCACTTACTAGTGTACACGGTTAGAAGAGCTACTGGAGGCACCCTTACAAACCCAGGTAGAGAAAGCTGTGACTTGGAGCACACAATCGGATGGGGAAAGTAGGTGGAGCCAGAGTGACAACAACCCTAGAGCAGAACTATTTATTGACCACATCCAGTAGAATGTCTGTGGAGGACTCAGTGTTTACATACAAATGCATGAGTGTGAAAACAAATAGCAGTTCACTAACTCTCTCCCATACTTGGAAGATTCAAATATTGCAGACTCTAGAAAGAAACCCTACATCCAAAAAGGAAATTGTAGGGACTAATTTCTCTTTTGTTTTATTAACTTTGGTGTGTGTGTGTGTGTGTGTGTGTGTGTGTGTGTGTGTGTGTGAATCATATACCAAGAGAAACTAAAAATAGCAATGGAACACGAAAATAGATTAAACAACTCCTGGATGATGTAATTGGAATTAACCTTAAAATTTGAAAAGCCTAAAATTATGGTTATAGAAGGGCTGGGGATTTAGCTCAAGGGATATTGTGCCTACCTTGGACGCACCAAGGTCCACGTTTGACCTCCAGTACTACAAATTTTTTTTCCAAAAACTGATTTTATTGATATATTTTATAAGTATATTATGATGACTTTCAATTTGAGAATTTGTGCCTGCACATGACACATCATGATTCTTATTTCTCCCCTTCCCCTGCCCTTCCTACAGCTCCCACCCCTATATACATAAGCTTTGTTTCCACTTCTTTAAAAAAAACCAAACAAACTATGTTTGTAGAAATAATACCAGAAAACATTAGGGATAGTTACAAACAAAAAAGACACATGATATTCAAATTCCATGAGTCCACAAGAAGGAAAAAATCAAAAGATGTTAGAGAAATGCTATTAGAGAAAAATTACTTATAAAAGTAAATCTATGAACGTTATAGCACTCTTTTTAGCATACATGTTATAGGTCAGAAGAGCTTGGAGTGAAATATTGCAAGCTATAAAAGCAAGTAACTCCTAATCCTGACCAATATATCCTACAAAACCATCTTTCAAAATTAATCAAGACATAATCTTTCCATGACAAAGAACACCTCAAGAAATTCATTACCACTAAATTAACATTCTAAAAAAATCCTAAAGAATATTTTAAAATGAGACAAGGAAAGTAACAATGCCAAAAGTATAATGCAGTGAATATAACAAGTAGGATGAGTAGTTAAGCAAAATGGAGGATGAAGGTTTGGGAAAGAATCAGTAACAAGAAAATAATGCAATTACAGGAACAAGTCAGTATCTTTTAGTAATAAACTGCAACATTGTTGGTCTCAGTTCCCCAATAAAATGTCACAGATTAGCAGACTGGATCAAGAAACAGAATCCAATAATCTGCTGCATTCCAAAAACTCATCTAATTCTAAAAGAAAATCATAGACTAACAAGCAAAGAATGGAAAACAATATTCTGTATAGCGAAAACCTCAGAACAAGTAGGAATAGCTACACTATTTTCTTTGAAGTGGAATTCAAAACAAAACTGCTTTTGTTCTGTTGGGGTTATTGTTTAGTTGTAAGAACTGTTCAATTTGTTCTCTAATTTTTTCTGTGACCCACTGGTTGGTCAGCAGAGTGTTGTTAAGTTTCCACGTGTTTGTGAAGATTCTGGGCTTTCCTTTGCTATTCAGGTCCAATTTCAGGGCACTATGGTCCAACAGTATACAAGGGATAACTTCGGTCCCTGTATATTTGCTTAAACCTGTTCTATGAATCATGATGCGTATATGTAATGTATCAATAAAATTGATTTCAATAAAAAAAGAACTGCTTAGAGGAGGCAAAGTTCACTCAATTCACTGAACACTGGCGAAGGGAACATTTTAACCAGAAAAGATAAGAGTTATAAGTATTTATGTACCAACACTAGCACACCTAACTCTACAAAACAGATATTATAGAACACAAAAAGTCAGACAAAAATTAACACCTTATTACAGGAAACTTCAATACTCACTATCACAAACAGGTAAGTCAACTGGACAAGAAATCAACAAATAAATAACAGACTTTAACCACACCTTCAAACAAACAATTAACAAATACAAATGGAGTTTTCCACCCAACAGGAACAGAGTGCGTATTCTTATCAGGACAAGGAACTTTTTACAAAAATTATACCACTGACTAGCCCATAAAGCATGCTTAAGTAAGTAGAAAATAATTGAAATTATCACAGTGCAATAAAATTAGAAATTAAAAATATAAACCATGACAATTATGCAAAACCATGAGGAATAAAAATATATTCATGAATAATCAATAGTGAACAGAAGAAATTAGACAATTTCTGGAATTAAATGATAATTCCTAAAGAGCATTCCAGAACTATGAGACACAATGAAAATAATCTCAAGAAGAAAGTCTATAGCTGTGAGTGTCTGCAGCAGAAAAACAGAGTAAGTGCAAATAATGTACTACAGGGACCTGGGAAAACAAGAAAAATCCAAACCCAAAGCTGATACAAGAAAAGAAGTTTAAAAGATCAGAGCAAAAGATAGTGAAACAGAAACAAAAAAATATAAAGAATCAATGAGTAGAAGAAATGACTCTTTGAAAGAATAAACAAAAGACACTTGGCCAATCTTACCCAAAGAAGGAAAGAAAAGATTCATAGCAGGAAAATCAGAATAACAATTTGAAATGACAACAGACATCACTGAATCTAGGAAATTATTACTACTTCAAAATCATGTAGTTCAATAAGTTGAAGGACTGAGAAGAAATGGAGAGATTTCTATTATACATAAATTATAAAAACTGAACAAAAAAGATACAAAAATCCAGAGCAATTCAGTCAAAAAGAATTGAAGCAGTAATTAAAAACTTAGTAATTAAGAAAATCCCAGAACACAGTAGATTCATCATCCAGCTTTACAAGAATGCAGGAAAGATCTGACACCAATATTCCTCAGATTCTTTAATGAAGTTCAAAGGGAAGGAGTCCTGCCAAACTTTTGCCTGGAATCCAGCCTTTTCTTGATTTCAAAACCAGATAAAGATAGTTAAAAATGAAAACAATAGGCTGAGCTCTTTACTGAAGATAGCTGCAAACATTCTCAAAAAGATAGTTGCAAAAATAATGCAACAAATAAAAAACGATCACAAATCATGACCAAGGAATGCAGGGATGGCTCATACATGCAAATCACTTAGTCTAATTCTTCATATGAACAGAAGAAAAGATAGAAACCACACGATCCTCTCTCCTCAGTGGTGATCTCTTCTGACTGGGCCAAACCTTGTCACCAGTTTACATGAAACATGAGCACGTGTTCCACAGGAAAACCTACATGTCAATATTCAGTTAACTTCAGAATTGTTTTTGTGTGTTTGATATTTAACTCATCTGCTCATGATCCTCTGATGCTCTTAAGATATTGTTTTCAAAATCAACTTGGAATGTGGGTTTGTTTTTTTTAAAGATGGAAACAGTTTTCTGGAACTTGCTGGAACCCTCATAGAATTGTAAATGTCTTCTTTATCTTATTTCCTAACCAAAGTTAGATAAGAGTTGCATGGCAAAGGTGCTTTGACAAAAGTTTGCCTGCTCTCTTCATCATTGTTATTACCTCTCTTTTCGTGCACATGCAAGAGGTCCCACGCTGATACGTAATTCTTGGACAGTAGTGGGGAATTCAACTGTACCATTTGGAAAGATCACATATTGGCTTTTGTTTTCTTTTTACACACTGTTCCTGAGAGCATCAACTGGAAGTTTTTGTAGTAAGGCCTAAAGCATAGGAGGCCCCAGGTTTCAGAGTGCTATTTGGCAAACAATAGGGATCTTCTATACTTAAGTTTAAGGACCCTCCTCCTCGTCTTCAGCCACGCCTGCCCTGCAGTGCTCTGAATTACTTCCCTTCCCAAATTATAACCCACACCATTTTCTACAACGCATGAAAAATCAGACAAATTATTTATTAAATAACTATTTATTCCACAGTTTTAAGCAAGTTTGTCTGCTTCTGCTGTTCCAACAAAGGCTAAACCTTCCTCCTTGTATTTTGTGTTTATTTGGAGGAAATCTTTGGTTTATAAGAAAATGTGCAACATCATGCTAGATGTGGCCATTAAGGCTGGATTTATTCCAGTTGCAAAAGCTTTCAAAAGCAGCACTTATTTCTTGTGTTGTTATAAAATTTCATTCATTCCATATTTCAAGTCTAAGTAAAACCATGTCAATGTCCATTGCTATATAATAGACATTTACTTCATTGATAACTATAAAGGCTTCCTTTTGCACATGAGATGTTACCTTCAAGATAAACAACTCACTGATGAATACCAGTTCAGCAAACCATTTATGGATCCACTACCAGCCATCAAAGCTACTTTGCATCAGAATGGAATTATTGCTTTATGAAAATTCAATTGTCATTGCTATTTCTTTTTCTGATAAGTCATATATCATGGATGGGGTTTGTGTTTCCTTGTTGACCTCTTTATAAACCAGATGTTCAAATTTGACAGAAGGCCTTTTGGGCTTGATTTCATAAGCAATGCCATTTATCTGTAGTGTCCTGTGCCAGCCCCCAGAACAGGTGCTAAGAACAACCAGGGATTCTGGGATGCCATCCACATATCCATGATAGTAGCAGTCATCCAGGACAAAAGGATAGTCCTCAAGAAGGGCACTCTGGTCAGAGTAAGTGAACACAGGGAGTTGGCTGGACCCCAAAAGCTTCTTGACCTTTATGTGGACCATATGTCTTTGGCCTCCAAAGTGCAGGTCATAGGAGAGCCAGCTGGAGCACTGATGCCTCTACTAGTGCCAGAGACCCTCACAGGTATCACCACTTCTGGGCAGCTGGAGTTTTGGGAGTGTCCAGTCTGGGGCCATCCAGAGAGGAAGGGGAATATACCTGGGGAATATGCCCAGCCAGAGCCATCAGGGTGTGAACCTTAAATGCACTGGGGCCTTGTCCACAGCCATCATGCGCTATGAGTAAGAGCATGGCGGGGGAGGGAGGAAGCCCTGCTGCTCTGTCTTCCTCTTTGACTTGATTGCACTCAGCCCTGGCCTTTGATGATGTCTTTCGAGGTGTCAATCCATCAGCAGAACTGAGAGGAAAAAAATAACACAAAATATAAGAAGAGTGGAGACAGGACTGGTATGACAAGCAGGGCAAAGTGGAGGAGAAAGAGTGGGGATGGGTTATGTGGGTTAGCATTTGTCTCAGGAGTGACTCTGTATGATGTGCTGGTTTTATTGTTGGCACAGCAAAGCAGACTGTGAGTGTCAAGTGACAACTGGCCACAGCCATGGCTGAGCCTGAGGACATGTGGGTTCACTGTACTGCTCACTACATGTATGTACATGTGTGAACATTTCCACAATACATACTTAAAATATCTTAAAGGAAAAGTGAAGATATATCCTTTCTTGTTGAGAGAAGTTTGATTTAGAATACATAATAATAGTTGTTTATTTCTTTTCCAGAGAGAAATTATTTAGTCACATTATTCAAAAGAGAAAATGAAAAAATAATACATACTTTAATTTTTCTTATGAAACTTAATATGTACTTCCTTGCAACAAATTGTTATGTCTAGTCCAGTACAACTGCAGAGTGCTGAAGTATCAAATGTCCTTCAAAAACATTAAAATCTATAATAATGGATGTTCTAGTTCAATAAAACAAATGATAGAATTGGAGGAAGGAGTGCTTTGAGTTTATAGATAGATATTTTCAAATGTGTTTATATTTAGGAATATAATATTTTCAAGGAATGTGGTAATTTTAGAAGCCTTTGGCAATATGAAATTAAATGAAACCTAACTATCTTGGAAAATAACAGCTGGAGAGGGGAGAATACTGAAGGTGAAGTAAAGTACCTTCAGAAATGAAAAGAAATTTTAAACCCTGAAGAAGAGGAAGACAATTTTTTTGGGGGAAAGTAATAGTATTGTATTTCATCAAAGGCGTCGACATCCCAGCGCTTTAGGAGATTAAGGAAACCAACTCCCAATGCTCATCTTCAGATTTTTAAAACATTTATCACACAAATACAGAAAACATTAATAATGCAAATATATAATTACATGTTTGTGAAAATGATAACCTGGTACTAGCACAGTATTTGGCTGTAAATGCTGATTTGTTGCTTTGTTCTTGAATAAAACATTAATAAAACCACAGAATATGGAGGTACTATGCTGCACATCTGAGAAACCTAAAGGGATGTTATCTACCTAAGTAAGGTAATAGGAGTATATAACTTGCACAGAACATTTGGAGTAAAAATACATTTTAAGACTCTATAACATTTGGAAAAATATCTCTAAAAATTTGCACTGACTAGGAATCTGCGCCGGGGTTAGAGCTTACTGGCCTCCAGGCCCAAGCCAAAGAGCACCCAGGGACTGAGTTTAGCAGCGGGCGGCTCGGGAAATGGTGAATGCACCATCGAATCTGCATCACTGAATCTGCGCCGGGGTTGGAGCTTACTGGCCTCCAGGCCCACGCCAGAAGAGCGCCCAGGGACTGAGGTTAGCAGTGGGTGGCTGGGAAACGGCAACTGTGCCACCGAATCTGTGCCGGGGTTGGAGCTCGCTGGCCTCCAGGCCCACACTGGAAGAGCGCCTAGGGACTGAGTCTAGCAGCGGGAGGCTCGGGGAAATGGCAAATGTGCCACCGAATCTTCATCACCAAATCTGCGCCGGGGCTGGAGCTTACTGGCCTTCAGACCCATGCCGGAAGAGTGCCCAGGGACTGAGATTAGCAGTGGGTGACTCGGGAAATGGCAACTGTGGCACCGAATCTGCATCACCGAATCTGTGCGGGGGTTAGAGCTTACTGGCTTCCAGGCCCATGCCGGAAGAGTGCCCAGGGACTGAGGTTAGCAGGTCAGAGTTTGACTTTCTCCACAGCAGCTGCAGAAGCACATCCAGTCACCTTGTATTGGTGAGTAGATGGGCCTGTTGGAACATCAGCCCCTACCATTGCAGCTGCACAGGGCCTACAGCCTATTGGCCTCCAGGCTGACTACACAAGTGAGCCCAGAGACTCTGTACTGGTGAGCAGACAGGCCCATTGGAACCTTAGGCAGCGCTATTGTAGCAGTTCAGGAGCCAGAGCCTTCCTGCCTGTACAGCAGACAGGAGAAGGTGTTCTGACTGTATTGATTGAGTGCCTCATATTGTGTGCCAGAACTAGGGGTTTTTCTTTAGGTCCCAATACAGACTGCAAAGAACAACCCAGGAAACACTGCTATTTTAAGGTTCCTAACTATTAGGAGGAAAGTGACTTGCAACAAACAGCGCCAGAAAACAGGGCAGGTCAGAGATGAGGAAACACTCAAAATCTCAGATACAAAGATCCTCACCTCAAGGTAACACAGGGGGAAGGGATATAGAGAAGTGTGAAGCCCAGTCTCCAGGGTCCTCAGAAATGGTAACCAAGGAAGATCTAGTAAAATGGAAATCAGAACTGATCTCTGAGATGAAAGCAGAGATATTGGACACTGTCAACATGATGATTAATAAAGCTAAAGAGGAAACAATGGAGTTGATAGAATCCAAGATAGCAAAAGCACTGGAACCTTTTAAACACCTACAAGCAGAAGCCCAGGAAATTAAGAAAGAAAATGAAAGTTTGCGCAATAGAATGAATTTGGCGGAAGACCGAATTTCAGACCTAGAAGACAGGATCTCAACCAATGAACTGGAAAGGCATAATCTATGGAAAAAAGCAAGCGATAATGAAAAGGCAATCCAACAGCTCCTAGATGATTCAAAGAAGAATAACATAAGATTGATTGGAGTCACTGAGGAAGCAGGAGACAATGCTAAAG
>PVIR01001368.1:27714-125558 GCA_004026965.1 Petromus typicus | reverse complement strand
TCTAGTTTTAGCCTTTGGCAAGTTAAAGCCCAGTTTTTCCAGCACCATTTGTTAAAGAGGCTATCTTTCCTCCATTGAGGATTTTTGGCTCCTTTGTCAAAGATGAGGTGGCTCAGTGTATCTGGAGTAGTTTCTGGATCTTCTAGTCTACTCTATTGATCCTCAGGTCTATTACTTTGCCAGTACCACACAGTTTTTATCACAGTGGCTTTATAGTATAATGTGTAAACTGTTTTTTTATATTTAAATGAACAGTTCCACAGCTAATTTTGTGAAAGCATCTTTGTGTGCAAGTCTCATGGAGGCAAATCTTGTAATCTTATAAGGACAAATTCATAGGACTGGACTTTTTTTTTTTTTGAGAGTCTTATTGTGTAGTTCAGGCTGGCTTTGAACCCACTGTGAGGACCAAAATAACCTTGAAATCAGAGCAATCCTCAGGCCTCAGCCTCTCAAGTGCTGGGTCATATGCATGTGCTGCCACATGGAGGTAGAGCTGGATTTTTGAAGCATAGGCCACATATGCATTTGTGACTTGAGAAGCATTGTTGAGTTTCTGTCAGGTGGGTTCATACTAATTACACCTCTGCCAGCAGTGGAAAAACTGTCCCCATTTTTGACAACTCTGAGTCTTTTAATTAGTGAGACTGTTTCCTGAGCTTCTCCTAAATACTTATCTTAATTGTGTTAAACTTTCAAACACTTAATATAGAAAACAATTAAGAGACATTTGTGTACCCACTATTAAAATTAAATGGATAATATTTGCCATGCTTGGCTCCTCTCTTCCCCATTTTTAGAGAAGTAAACTATTACAGATGCATTTTACATCTCTATTCTTAATTCCTAACTCCAGACTTACCACTTGTCTGAAGTTGGTATTTCAGTACCATGTATATTTTAGTAATTTCACTATGTATATATTAATAATATATGTGTGTGAAATTTTGTGAATTTTAAAATTGTATAAGCGATACATGAAGTGTTTCTTTTGCTGCAAAATGAGCATTTATTTTAAAAATTAGTACAGTATTTACTACATGCACACAGTTCATTATTTCACTGTCTGCTAGAACTCTATTATATGAATAAATTGCAGGTTCTTAATTTACTTCCCTTCCGAGGGGAAGTTGGGCTGCTGTATGTTTTGGTTGTTATTACAGGAAATGCTAGATTGATCAAACTTGTCCGCAGGTCATTGAGCACCTGTGTGAGGTTTTCTTCAAGACACGCACTTCTCTGTGGAGTTGTTGAGCTTTGGAATGCACATTTCTAACTGTTGTCACATGTCTTCCCCCAGTGACTGTCATTTACCCTTCCACCATGTGCAGAGCTCCCAATCCTGTATATTCACACTTGAGATTATTGGAATTATTAAAGGTTGCCGGTAGGAATGGTGTGAAATTGAATGCAATTATTACATTATAGTTTTCTCTGATTACGGATGAAATTAGGTATTTAACCTAATTTTTTGTACCATTTGGATTCTTCTTATGTGAGTTATAGGTTTATATTCATTGCTTTATTTCAACTGGATAATTTATGTTTTTCTTATGATTTGTGAGAATTCTTGTGTCTGTTCTAGATGTGATTTATGGGTTGTAAATGCCTCTTTCCCCATGTCTTGTCTTTTAAATTTTGTTTATGGTGCTTTTTGTGTAACACTATTGTTAACTTGAGTGCAGTAAATCATATGTGCTTTTGCTTTATGATTTTTATAAAGCTCGTCTCATTTAAACACTCCTTCCATACACTGAGATTAATAAAAACATTCACATTTTTAAAGGTTTTTGTAGTCTTGATTATTACCTTTGCCCCTTTTATCTTATTTAGATTTAATTTTTGTGAAAAGTGTGAGGTGGGCTCTTTTACCCCGTGATTAGTTCTTTGACCCAGTACTATTTAGTGGTGCAGCAATTGTGTCCCACTGAGGACACCATTAAAAATTAATTGTGTCTCATTTTTGTTAGAGTAAATTCTCTTCATATCCTAACAAAAGATCTTGGCTTTTAAGCTTTCACTTATTTGTATAACTTCTAGGATGTCACATCTTATGGATTATGAAGAGAGATGGGAATTTGATGGAAAGAGACTGAAATTGTGGATTAATTTGGGGAGGTTACTATCTCTAAGCTACTTGGTTTTTCAATCCAAGAATATGTTATAGTTCTTCTTATGCTTAGTCCTTGCTTAATGTCTCTCAAGAGAGTTCAAAAATCCTTTCTGTACCCTGTATCTTTTTATAAGTATCATTTTTAGTTTTTTTGTTGTGGATATATATGTAATAATTTGTATTTTGCATGCTGATTTTATATCCGGTGTCATTGTAGGACTTCCTTATTACTTCAAAAGGCGTTTTTTGTAAGCTTTTTAATTTTGTGTGTACACAGCATTAGCTGAGAATAATGGCAACTTTGTTTAATTCCTTAATACATATGCCTTTTCTTTCTTTTTCTTTCCATAGTATGCTGACTGGGACTTTAAATTCAACATTGAATGGAAACAATTTTAATGGGAGTCCCAGTCTGATTTCAAAGATATGTCTTGACTTTAAGATTTTGTCCAGACAAAATCTTACATCTGACCTTTGTGGCATTGTCCAGCAGTCTAGTCTAACATTCTGTGTGTATTAAAAAATTAAATATTGCATATAAATATATAATTGTTCTCACACTAATCAGTAACTTTTGCTCATCATGCCATTTTTTTGCATAGTATTCTTTACATTTCCTTCTTGAGAAATGGTTCATAATATAAGTGCAGCTGAACTTTAGTGGTACATTTTTTTATTTTTCTGAAAAAAATCATTTCATGTGCAATTTTGAATCACAGTGTACCTGATTAATTTCAAAACTTGAAGATACTATCCTATTACTTTCTTGCTTCTGTTATTACAACTGATTTGTCTAGTTGCCAGGGCGTTGTAGTTGTCCAGGGCGTTGGCCAGGAACCAGGTTCGGAGGGCCTGATTGGGAGGGTGAATGTGCAGAGTCACCACGCAGACTCTGTGGAGGTTTTGGAGAACGCTTCTGTCTTTATTGAGGACTACATAGGCTTATACAGAGCACAGGGAGTGGGCGTGGCTATGAGCGCATAGTGGCAATGGGGCTGTAGCTGATTGGTGGGGCACATAATTTTTGCCTATTATGGTTAGCTCTTGGGCGAGTGAAGGAGTCATATCTAAAGGAGGAACGAGAGGCCCCCAGGCGGCTGTAGGCCAGTTTCTACCCACAGGAATGAGCTCTTTTGAGTCTCTTGGCTTGCTATGAGACATACGTGCAGTGTAATTGACAGAACCAGACTGGAACCTCTCCTTCGTTCTTATAGATAATCTATCTTTTCTCTCAAGTTCTTTGAAGATTTTTTTCCTCATTCTTTTGGATCTTTTGCTATTTTATTAGAGTGTGAATAGGTTGCATTTATTTTTATTCGACCTGTTTAGAACTCATTGAAATTCTTGACTCTGAAGATGTATATTTTTCATTAACACTGGAAATTTTATCCTGTAGTGTTTCAAATACTGTCTCCACTGTGTCCATTTTCTCTTTTCTAAAATTCCCATTAGTGATACTTTGGATCATTTCATTTTGTTTTCCGTGTCTCTGAAGTCTACTCACGTGCTCCTCTTTATCTTTCTGGGCTGTATCCTGGGGCATTTCCTCGTATGTGTCTTCCTGCTTACTGATAATCTTCTTAGTCATCTCTAATCTTAAAGTTAACTCATGTATTGGTTTTAATTTCAATGGTTATGTTTCATTACAAAAAAATTTTATCACTTTCTCAAATTTATAATTTTTTCATTGTATTCTATTATTTTCTTTCTTTGTATACCTTTTCTGTTACTTTAACTTCTAGGGCTCTCCCCTTCATGCTAATTGTGAAATTTTCCTCATGGTATCCTGAGTTTTGTGTGGGACTTTACAGTTTGAATTGTCAACATGTGTCTAGTGGTGCTTGTCTTTCCTATGGTAAAAAAGGGTATGCTGGGCTATGAGAATAGCTCATAGAATGAAATTTTTTGTTCTAATTTTCTTGCTTGATCTGGAATGCTTTTTGTTTGTTTGTGTTTTGTCCTAAATATTTCTAAACAATCCTGAATATGTAATGTGAATTCAGCTAATAAATCCAGGTATCGTAGAGTTTTGGATTTTGATTTTTCGGGTTTTACTTTTTAAACTCAGAGGCAGAAGTTTCCTAAGTGCCTCATTTTTCTTTAGAGTTGGTATTTACGCAGTTCATTATTTCAGTGGGGGTCTGATTCTTTCAAGTGCCCCATTTTAGTACACAGTCGTAGTTTTAACTTCTTATACACAGGGCCTTACAGTACTGTTTGTATATTAACATTCATCATTACATCTTTTTTCTTTGTGACTAGAACTGCCCACTGTCATGAGACAGCTGCGGTTTTCATATACATGCTTACTCTCATTTTTTTCCTTTCTACCTAGGAGTTTTCCTTTACATCTCACATGCTTAATAATATCTTCTTTAAAATATATTACAGTAATTTATCACATTTTTCTAGATGTTTGAAGAAAGAAGCTTTCCTTACGTTACTGTGTTGCTGGTACTGGTTCTTTAAATGACCATTACAGAGGTAATATTCTAAAACAAAACCATAAGTATTCATGGTGGTGAAAGAGAGAGGAGGAAGAGGGGAAAGGGGAGGAGGGAAAGGAGAGAGGGAGAGAGAGAGAGAAAGACATCTAAGACTAAAGACTGGCTCTCACAGAGGGTAGTAAGAATGGGAATGAGGGGTAAAGCACTGGGGAAGGGAGTGAAGGAGAAATAGCTGCGCACAAGCAGGCGGGTGCCCTCTGCCCCTCGGCTGGTGCATGGATACCTAGCTAAAGGAACTGGGTTAAGGAAAGTGATCACTGGTAAAAAAAAATTTTTTTTTTTTTAGTTTTTTGAGAGGGTCTTGCTTTTCTAGTTCAAGCTGGCCCTGAGCTCAGCCTTGAACTCAGCAATCCTCCTGCCTCTGCCTCCTGAGTGCGGGGATCACAGGTATGAATTACCACATCTGGCACACTGTGGTATGTGGTACTGATTGCTGGTGGGTGTGAGTCTCCACACCTGGCACTGTTGTATGTGGTTACCTGGGATCGAACCCGGGCCCTTGTGCTTGCAATGCAGGCGCTGGAACCACTAAACTAAATCCCTGGCCCCACTAGTAAGTGTTTATAGCAGCTCTCCAAAATATCTTGCTTGAAATAATTGAGTCTTTTTAAGAAACAAAAGATTAGATCTGGGAAGAAAAGAGGTTTCTCCAGTTTTATTATACTCATTCTAGAAGCAAATTGAGAGCTTTGTGTTGGTGAAAGGAAAATCTGAGAATCCTAGCTTTAAAAATAAGAAGGAGGGCCAGTGGTTTGGGCATCTGCCTGACAAGTACAAGGTCCCCAGTTCGATCCCCAGTACCACATACCACAATGCCAGGCATGGTGGCTTATGCCTGTAATCCCAGCACTCAGGAGGCAGAGGCAGGAGGATTTCAGGGAGTTCAAGGCCAGCATGGGCTGCATAGTTCAAGGTCAGCCTGAACTACAAAGAGACCCTGTCTCAAAAAACTTTAAAAAAAGAAGGAAAGCAAACAGCAGAACAAGTAAGGATGAGGGTATAATGAATAATAAAGTTGAGGATATCAGTATAAGATTTTCCGTTGCAGACAAAACCAGTGTGAGGGGGAAGCCTGTTCTTGGAACCATGTTTATAAATATTCAGAGTGTCAGGAAAATCTGCTCGTCTGAGAATCAGTCACTCAGCCACAAACCAAAGATACGGACTTGTGGTCATGCCTTTCTTTGTAGCCAGGGTTCTCCCTTCAGGCTCTGCTGAGGGCATGTCCCTTTATCCTGAAATGTGGACTCCCTGGGGCCATGTGGCTACGAGAAGATGCTTGGGGTTCACTCTCAGTCCTCAAACTGCAGAGGAAATGAGAGGGGTTTGCGATAGCAGCGCTTTCCACTGCAGCCCTGCTTAGGGTGCCAGTTGGTGATCTTCAGAAGTTCATTTAATTATTCCACACCAATGAGCTCAGCTGGTGCTGATTTGGTCTCCAAAGCGGCATTTGGGAATGTTTGAAAACATTTCTGATCTTCACAACTGGCATCTAGTGGGTAGAAACTTGTATGCAGTTAAACATCCTGCAATGCACAGGACAGTCCACCTGACAAAGAGTTGCCTGACTCAAAGATCCGATAGTGCTGATAGGACAAAGCTTGCGCTTTGGGTCTTTTCTCATCTATACAATGGAAGGATTCCAAGAGGAGATTGATATGTATAGCTAAATTAAAGAGGCTCTTTGTTCAAAGTACCTAACAGGGACCACACAGACCCACATTATATTTATGGAAAAACTGAGCTGACAGTTTCTCCACTCTTCGACCAAAGGATACCATCTTGTCCTTGAGTTCCATGAGCTTTATGGGTTCCGTGGCCACTGCATCCGCTCACACTGGTCCATTCCTCCTGTTCTGGATGTTTCCTCATACTTGTGAAATGAGTGTCAAGGACAGACAATCCTCCTGTGTCAGGCTGATTGTCTCCATGTCACTGTATCACTCTAGGCCTCTCCTGTAGCACCTTCTCAGGATCCCACAGATGTTCCGAGTCCAGGTCCTGCTCGCATCCACCTGACTTTGTTTGTGGGCAGTTGCCATTCATTTATTCATAGACCCACTCATGCGTTCATTTGGTAGACATGCAAATCTGCACAATATGTGAGGCAGTATATTAGCTACTGCGGAAAATTCAAGGATGAATAAATAAATCAAGGCTTTCACAGTGTAGGGGAAATAAGAGATGTGTAGATCAGAGTCTCTGGGGCAGAGTCACATAAAGTGCCAGCAGTACTCAGGAGTAAGAGATTACTCTCGCCATATGGTCCACAGAAGAAGTATATACACTGGACTTTTAAATATAAATAATGTTTTGACTGATGGCTATGGGGTTTGGGGAATAAAAAGGGGAGAGAGAAATAAATGGGAGAAAAGTTTTAAGGTTTATGTGGAAAATGTTGAATAGTTCTGCTTCATTGAAGCAGTAATAGGAGATATTGCTAGGAGTCTAATGGGGCTGAAATAAAGAATCAGATTGGATGTCATTTAAGGCTGCCTTCCACCCTGATATTGCAAAGATTCCATGGTTACATTTGGTAGGCATTAGAAAAGTCAACAAAAAAATAAATTTGCTTACGATTTTCTACTAGACTTTGGCCGAGACTAGGCAATACAATATTGAACTTGCTCTTGAATTTTATTATACTGAGAGTGAAGATAGGACCGGAGTCATACAGGCAGTGAATTTCTGTAGTAGAACCTGGGAAGGGAAGGTGGATCAGGGTGCTTTTCCTATCTTCTGAGCTAAAGGTATAAATTTCTCCCTGGAGGATGCTGGTGCAAACAGAAATGAGAGGAGAACTATGAACATGGAATGGAGAAAAAAATGTGACCAGATTGGGGCATGGCTAGTGTGGGAAGTAGGATTAGAGATACATCCAAAGTTCTGTGGCCTAGTTAGGGAAGAGGTTGGGTGCTGCAAACAGAATTAGAGTCCTGGGAAGGAACTGGCTTAGAGGGAAGGATGGGTTTGTTTTGAAACTGGTTGGTTGGTGATGCTGTCGGTCTGTCCAGCTGGAGGAGTCTGCCACTGTACGTGAAGAGACTGCGAAAAGAACAGGCTGGAGATAGAGCTCTGAGAGCCTTCCAGATACTGGCTTATTTGAAGCATCAGGATTGATGAGACCAGCAAGTGTGTGTGTGTGTGTGTGTGCGTGTGTGTGTGTGTGTGTGTGTGCGCGCGTGCACGCATGTGTGTGAGGGGCGTGGTGAAGAAGGGAGGACTCTGGATCTTGGGGAGATGCACACTGGGGGAGGTGGGAGAAGAGGTAAAGAAAACGAAGAGAGGCAGGAGGAGAGAGTAGTTTGGAAATGCTGCTGAGGAGGCAGGGAGGTGAGGGAAGCCAGTTCTCCCCAGATGCATAAGAAGGTGAATGAACCGAAACAGGTGTAAGGGAGCCAGACACTGCTTTAAAAACATCCTTGAGAGTATTGGGCAGTGAAAGTGTCAAGTGGACCTGACTGATCATTTTTTTCTCTATGTGTGGGCGGGAGGATGAGGAGGGAAAGGGGGCTCCCCAATGAGGCACCCGGCCTGTGTGCCAGGAGTTCGAGTTGGCAGGGCTGCTGAGTAAGAGGCTGCTGACTTACTGTATACCAGCTCCCTGGACCACTGTGGCCACAAAAGGACTGCAGAAGCTGTAACCTTCGCCCTCGAGGTATGAAGTGTGATTGAAAAATTCAGTGAATGCATTAAAGTGTAAAAATTGATTTCAGTAAAAGAAATATTGGGCTTAAGGCCCTCAAAGTGCTCCTTGTTTCACTTTGAAAACATTTATCCCATTATTCTTGCTACTTTCTGAAACAATTCTGGACATCCTCTTTGGTGAGTATGCTTAGTTGCACTGTTGTGGCTGACTTCATGACCCAAATTGATTCAAAATATTCACCTTCCATGGTCATTTTGCTTTGGGGCAAAAGCAAAAGTTGTATCACACTAGATATGCTGAATAAGGTAGATGAGGACTGCCTGCATATGTATCTGCCTCTGGTAGACGGCCTTGAATAGGTACATTCACTGTATTTTTGATCATACTGCATAAAGACAGTCATCAAAGAGGACTGCTAGAACTGCTTCAGAAAGTCACAAGATAGGCTGAGGATTTAGCTCAGTGGTTCCGACGCCTGCCTTGCAAGTGCAAGGGCCTGGGCTTCATCCCCAGTAACCACATACAATAATATTGGACGTGGAGACTCACACCCAGCAGCAATCAGAACCACATACCACAGTGCATGGTGAGGTGGCTCACGCCTGTAATCCCAGCACTTGGGAGGCAGAGGCAGGAGGATTGCTGTGAGTTCGAGGCTGAGCTCAGGGTCAGCCTGAACTACAAAAGTGAGACCCTGTCTCAAACAAACAAACAAAAAGTCATAAGAATGATGGGCTAAGTGAGACAGGGAATATGTTGAAGGTAATTAACCGTAATGTGTCTTTTAAATTTTTAAAGTAAAAGCGCACTGCAGTTTTTAAGCAGTCTGTATATACTACCACATGGACAATCCACAGTTGATTTTGTCTGTGCTTTCTGGGTCTTATAGCTTGAATGGTTAAGTGGCTGTATAAAATCTGTGTGTAGCTCACACATAAACTACAATTTTCCAGTTAAGAGACTGTTTTATTGTTTCTCTTTTGGTTATGACTTAGAGGAGGCCTGGTTATTATTGCTTGGGCCTCATGAGTCCAACTTCTTGTTCTCTGGCTCTTGAGACCGTTCTCATCCAGCTTTAGAATTCATGCTGCATTTGCTTATTCAGTTTTTCATTTTTTGTAAGTTTGTCTTTATCCATTCCTGCTGCCAAAAGACAGCCCTTTGGACTGGGTCATTTGTAAATAGCCTAAATTGGTTTCTCACAGAAATAGAGGCTGAGGAGATCAGTGTCAAGGTACTGGTAGGTTTCGTGTCTGGTAGTGAGAAGGTTGAAGGTAAATGCAAAGAGGGTCCATTTCATGTGGCCGTTTTATAAGGCATTAATCCTGGCCATGAGATTAGCTAAGAGATTATGATTTTGTGGTCTGGTCACTTCCCAGTAGCTCCACTTCTCAATGTGGTTGCTTTGCGGATGAAGTTTCAGCAGGAATCTTAGAGAAGACACCGACACTCCAGCCACGTAAAGGTGCAGTGGCAAGAGGCAGCTTGTGGTGTCAGACAGGTCCAGGCTCCACTTCCGCTCTGTGTGACACTAGTTGAGACAGTTAGTTTCCTTGATCTTTAGTTCTGTCGCGTGAGTGTGAGAAGTGGTTGATGCTAATCATATTTGCCTCACAGGAAGAAACAGATAAAATGAACATATTCCGTCTTCTACAAATGTCAGTTGTTACTGCTGCTTTGAAGATTTTTTTCTTTATTTTACTTAATTTTTTTCCTGTTGAACAGTTTTCAGAACTTCCTTTCTCTATCGTGTTTTTCATGTAAGAAAAAGAAAGAATTAATTTTATGAAAATTATAACTGAACACTTTTTAGTGACTCCTGCCTGGTGCCCTTGGAAAATGAAGGATCTTAAATGCTTTAACTGTACTGCTGTAATTCCCTTTTGGGAGCAAGAAGTTGTGTTTTGACATCACCTATAATATTTGATGTCTGTCCTCATCGATGCAATAATACCACCTACCGGGGTGTGAAGCTATGAGCTTATAAATTGTTTTCATATAAATTGTATCATAATCTCCTTATTATTCTGTGAGCTAGGTCTTCGGCCCCTGGTTAGCTTGTGACTGTCTTCAGCTTTTAGGTAGGGGTGTGTGTGTGTGTGTGTGTGTGTGTGTGTGTGTGTGTGTGTATGTGTGTTTGAAGACTGTTTCTTTTCTTTCAACACAAAAAGCTAAAGTTTCAAAGCAGGTGGGGTGTGGGTTAAACACTGTTCTAAATGGCAGGCCTGCTGTTCACGGGGAGGGAGAGTGGCCTGAAAGTTTAAAAATAACCTGAACATTATAGACTCCTGTGAGTTCTACAGCCCAGAGTACTGTGAGTCTGTGGGTGTTTTACCTGCTGGAGTGCAGGCAGGAAAACAACAAGTTGAGAGGCAAGAGGATTTAAATTTGCTGAATCCTTTTGTGGCACGTGTTGGCAACAGAAGTGTTCCTGAAAAAAAAATTAAAGGCATACCTAGTGATCAGGACCCGCGTTCCTGAGTTCGTAGTTTTACCCTTGGCTTTGCTGAACAAAGAACATTGGGTAATTTGGGCCTACCATGCAGCAGACCCGAATTTTCTGTTGCTGAACAAGGATCCCTGCTCCCTCCTTATTAACCCATTAACTCCTATAAAGTTTGGCTGGTAGCTTTTCTAAATAAATAACTGAAGCTGATCTATCAGGGAGCACAGGAGTTAGCTTTGGCCATTCACTGAAAATTCAGTAAATAGTATTAAAACATCGTTCTTATCAGGAAGAAATTGTGGGAAACAGATTTTAGATCTTCTAGTGTTTTGAAAGTAGGGCTCAGAATTAAAGACATTTATACTCAAATGGATGCACCTTAGGCCGTCCTCATAAGTGAAATAAATAGGACATGGATTTGTAAATATTATATCATTTCTTTAATGAGAAAGTAAAGGTGTAAATGAGGTCCAGAATGTGTGATAGGTATTGTGAAATAGGAAGAAAGTGTTCAAAGGGAAAAGGAAAATGAGAATAAAGGTAGTGGCAGGTAAAGGAGGGTAAGAAAAAATTTGAGGGTAAAAGTGAAAAAAAAAAAAAAAGGAAACAAAGCTTATGTATGTGGGCTGGGGTTGGGGGTTATAGGGAGGGCAGGGGAATGGGAAAAAGTGAGAAACAAAATATGTCCAAGACAAAACAGGTACGAATTCTCAGTGTTGAATGTGATCATCACGGATACCTAATATGTATCAATAAGGTGAAAACAGAGTAGGGCTCAGGTTTCCGTGGCATGTCTCCTGCTACTCTGGGATGTTGACTTCAGCAGCAGGTCAGCTAGTAACATCAGTACCCACTCAAATAGTGTCTCTGAGAATCTCTTGTTGCCTTTATTCATTTATTATATTAGTAGCATTCCTCTACCCTAATCCAGAGGGTAGATATTTATGTCACCAGTTTTGCACAGTGGTTGTGAACCTGCCCAGGACTGAGGAACTTGTCATGTGTAGTACCCCGATGACTTGTCTATTTGTGGGCCTACCTAGAGAGCCTGGACAAATTCAAGGCTCTTGGAATTGCAGGATTATTATGAAATTGAGTTTCTGGCTTGAATTTCTATTGATAATATCAGTAAGGAGCTTTACAGGGGATAAGAAATGGATTTTGGAGTCAGGGAGTTCTATGATTGACTTTCTGCTGTGTCACTGCCTACCTAAGTTGAAGTGAAATTAGCCTTTTTTGGTCTTGGTTTACTTATGTATATAATGGGGATTGTAATAATACTTATCACATAGGATTAGTCTAAGAAGTAAGGGAAGTAAGGTGCTTAATACAGTGCCTTGCACATACACTTTTGAATATTTATCCCAAATAACACTATACATCTCAATGTCTATACTTTATTCTTTATTTGTGGATGCATTCCCATTTCTCCTCTTTTATAGCCCTGAAATTTCAAAATGAAATTATGAGTTATTAGAGAATAGAGATTATTTAAGCAAAAGAAAAACAGCATAATAGGAAGTGTTGAACTGTTAAATTTATACTTGGCTATATCTGGAAGAATTATTTTGAAGAATGTGATCAAGTGACAAAGTAGTCATGTGACAATAAAACAAGTGTCTAAGGAAAAGGCTGTATCCTGAGCATGACAGTGTGTGTGTGTGTGTGTGTGTGTGTGTGTGTGTGTGTGTGTGTGTCCCCAAAGGATTGGCCTGGCAAGGAGCTTAGAATGAGTAAGTCTCTTGAGAAGGATCTTTTGATTAATATTTGAAGCCTTCCAGAGACCTTGTAATTCTTTGCATTTGAATGTACGGCGTTAAGTTTGCCTGAAAGCTCTTGACGACATAGAGTGATTGGATGGCAGACTTGAAATCATACTTGAATGTAGTGTGTGTCTCTGTTGAGGCAAGTGTGTTAGTTTCTTCTGTTTCTTTATCGGGGAAAGAGCTGTGATGCTGCCATTTGCCATTTTGATTTTGGTAGGGAGGAAGGATAGAGCCAAATAAGACTGTCATTGATTTTTTTGGAAGCAGAACTTCATTCTCTGTTTCATTTTTTTGTGGAAAGAGATCTGAAAATATTCCTTATGTGGGTATCTCTGTGTTTTCTTTTAATAACTGATTCTCCAAATCTTATTTCAACCATGTTTCTAAGGAGATGGACCTATAACTTAATGATTGATAGTATGCGTATGAGGCTATTGTGGTGCTAGAAAAGCTCCCTGCTGAGTTGGAGTCACCCAATGTCCTATATAAAAAGTAAGCATCTTTCTTGATGTAAACGGGAAGATAACCACTTTACCTAGGAAGGAGCAGGTGGAAAATGTGACAGTGAAATAGAGACTTAGAGTCAGAGCCAGAGAAGATTAGGGGAGGGCAGTGCATCACACAGGAGCCAAATACTTGATTGATGCTACATAATCAAACATCAATCTTTCTCACAGAGAATTACAGGAGATTCAGGCATTCACCTGACTATATACTTAGTAAAGGCCTGCTGTGAGGATAATGTAATACAAGCTCAGAGCACTCAGTAATAAAATGAAGGGGAAGAAACACCCTCCATTGCTAAGAAGCTTCCACATCAGCTGAGGGCACAAGGCATATGTAACTAAGAAGTTAAACAGGAAAGTAATGCCGAAGTTATATTCCTGATGGAGATAACAGCAAATTAACAAGACACTATATGAATGACAGGGAACTGGAGACCTTGGAAGGCGTTGTGTTGGAAGTAGAATTGAACTGAATTGTGTCTTTAGGATGCCTAGGAAGTGGATAAGCAGAAAAGAGGAAGGAGGCCCCTCGAGTCATGTGAGGCAGGTGTTGTGAGCAAGCGCTTTGAGGTAGGAGTGGGCTTGGATTAGAACTGTGTCGTTGCTATGGTACGGGAAGAGACAGTGTTGGAAAGGTAGATTGAATTTGGATTTTCTTAAATTGGGAAGCTGAGGAGTTTGGCTTTTTATAGGAAGTGGAGCCACTGAAGCTAAGTGATTGACAGGAAGGATAATGTCACATGGAAAGAAATTGGAATTTTAGGGTGGGATAGCTTATTTTGAAGGAATTATCATGAATTCACTTTTAAGAACATTGAGTTTGAGATGACGAGGTGATTCCCGTTTACTGCATTGGAAATTTGGATCTGGCAATGAGGTGGAAATTGAGGGCTGGGGCTATAGATAAGAATACGGGGGATATCTGCAACTGGGTAAGGATCGAACCTCAGAAGGATGGCAGTCTGAGAGGGAAGGTTAGGGAGCAAGGACCCATGAGGCCACCCCCTGATGGAATAAAAGCAGTAACAAGAACAAGAGAAACAAAAAGGTGTGGAAACTGGGATGCTGACCGGGGTATGTCTGAGAAGGAGGTCGGTAGTGCCTAAGTTACCAAATGGTTAAAGAAAAGTGGGGTAAGACAGGGACACATGGAGGGCCAGAGGGGTCTTAGCACAGTCCCTGGGGAGTGGAATGATCAGAGCCAGCACGTGGCCTGCCCAGGTATACTCTTGAAAATTAGCCTCGTGTCCAAATCATATGGAAATAAGTACCTTACTCACTTTGATAATTTCATGGCAAGTGGGTGGAAGCAGCTGCTCTTTGTAGGAGAGAGTGGGAGAGAGAGGGTGTGGTGATGGACAAGTAGCAGCTTAATCTGCAGACAATTCCCACCCAGGGGGCCCAGGGAGAGGCAGGCCTGGTGGGAGTGATGGAATCTGGTTTCTTCTCTGGGTCTTCAGGCTCCTGGAAGCTTTGCTTCAGTTTGAGCTGCTTTCTCTGCCTTTGGGGCATTATGCTCAAGAGACACCGAGGGGGCAGATGAAGGCAAGGCCCGCTTGTGGGGCATCTGCTGTGCCCTTCTCCTCCTGGGCATGGCCTCCAGCACCTGACACTGTGCCTGGCATGTGAAAGGTGCTTGCTGTGTGTCTGCTGAATGAATGAATCAGCCTGGGCCCACCCAGGGTGAGTAAGCCTGGCAGTGTGTGGGCTGTGTTGTTTTCTGCGTGAGAGGCCACGGAGGTGGGTGGAAGGGCGTGCTGCCATCACTTGTTCTCAGTCTCCTCAGTTGCTGTGGCAGCCCCGCCAAGTCCCCTGCTATCCTTTGCCTCAGTGGGACAGTAAGATTGGCTCTGAGAGTAGGAGGAAAGGTGAGATGTGATGAGAAAGGGCCGAAACATTGAACTCTTCCCCTCAGGCCTTCCCACCTGGAGTTTATATGTATTGTTTCTTCAGACTGAAAAGCAGTGACACTAGGATCTCTGTCGTCTTTGCTATGATGAAAGGAATGAAAAGTTTTCATTACTTAGTCAACCTCGCAACCTTGCCCAAAGCTTCAAAGTTGTTTCCAGTCAGAGTTCGGCTGATGATTTTCCACATTTCTACTTGTGGGTCTCTATGGGGACTGGACGACTAATGTCCACCGGATTCTGTCATGGGGGCCTTACAGCAATGGTGCTTCCTGACGGCAGTGGTGCCTCCTGACGGCAGTGGCCACGTTCCTAGACTGTCGCTTCATATCCCCAATGCCATTTATTTTAAAGGAATCTCACAGATTCTGCCTTTTCTGCTTGGCTCCAGCTGAAAGAGGTGTCTGTGTTTTTTGTTCTTCCCAAGGGTTCTCTTCTGATGCACTCTATATTCTGGTGTATTAGGTCCTTCACAGGTAAGTTTTCCCTTCTCCGATCTTCAAAGCTGTGCTCTTAGAGGTTATGCCTGTGTCTAATTTATCTTTGGGCCTCAGATTCTCTGAGAACCATGTGAAAAGGGCTTAAGGAGTATTTACTTAGTGGGTTCATGAGTTCATGGAGCAGTAAACAAATGCACAGTTCTTAAGTACCACAGCTTTCAGTGTCCCCGGGCACTGGTCTATGATATGTCACCCTCCTTTTCCCTATTCCTCTTTTTGACCTTGTCTCAAACACACATGTATGTTCCTTTCTCTGCCCCCCCCCCACTAAAGGCATTCCAGAGCTATGCTTCTGTGCTTTCAGGGACAGGAAGCCACTAGATACACAGGGTTTGCCGGGTGTAAACGCTAATGCAATATTCATTGTATGCCAGGTACTGAAGTAAGAACTTTATACGTACTAAGTCAGAATATTGCATAGCAGTGCAAGGGAGCAGAATAGCATGTCTTCTTAGGTATTTAACCTTCAGAGAGATTCTGTGGCTCAGGGTAACATCTAGCCTCTGCAAGGTGCAGGATTATGCTCACGATCTGATTCTTAAACAAGGGAAACACTGGACATGCATAGTGTAATAGTGGCCGAATACTGTCAAGGTCCTGGCTTATGTTGAGAAGATCTGGCTGTACTGTTTCCTAGATCTGAGCACTTAGATACAGCCCTGACCCCCTGAGCCTCACATCCCTGCAGCAAAGATGTAGCGAGACATCATCAACATAACTAGCACCAGGAAGACGTTGAGCTGTCATCAGTGGATGGTTTCAAAATATCTTTCTTGGAGATTTGTCGATCTCTTGGTAGCTGATGGGGTGTTGAAGCTATGTGCTTCCTCAGGCACCGGTTTGAAAGATGGTGATTCTAGAGCTGGACATTACATAAAGAAAGGAAGTTACACTTGCACCCAAGTAAGGGCTGTGTGGTGTTGTGAAATCCAGCAGACTGCCGAGATGTCTGCATCACCATCCTGCTCCTCTGCTCCGTTCTGCATTTGCACATGGTTTCTTGCCAACCGTTTTCTTAAGAACCCACTCCCAAATCCTCTCTGCATTATGTTCCTTGGAGCACTGCTTTGCATAAGAGTCTATTTCTTGGAAAAGCTCAACAGGGGAAAAATAGAACAAAAGGGGTTCTGATAGTTAAGCACGAGCTATCTGAGTTTAACTGGCAGGGTGGGGGCAGATGAAAGAGCAGGTCTCGTGGGAGGGGCACATACCTCGGGATGAGGCCCAGATTTGCGGGTTCCTTAGTGATGGGCCAAAGTTCCACGTGGAAATGGCCAGGGAGTATCATATGTGGGAAGCTTTATGACTTGGGGAACAGACTGACCCTCCAACCTTGCTATTCACATCTCTCTTCTTGCTACTGAACAAGCTTGTGACGTGCTTGGTCTAGGGTACTGTGTCCACCTTGCTCCCTTCCTTTGCAGAAGAAGTTGAAGGGATCGCTCACTAATGTCTGTTATTCTTGTTTGTTTCTTGGGTGGTTCCCTCAGTAGCAGAGCAATAGGATAAAGGCTTTGAAATTTAATGATTTGCACAGGGCCAATAATCTTGGAAAGTTTTTCATTCAATTACTTTCTGATGTGCAGGTCATTGCTTTCAGAAAAACATGGAACTCACTGGCTGCTGTGCCTTACCTTGCATGTATGGTGTGTGGTAGAGATGAATGGTTAGTGTGTCGAGCTGCGCTTTCCAGGGACTGTAAGATAGGTTGGTTGCACTCATGTGAAATTCAGGGCTTGAACCTCATAAAGTACCACAAGGGAGAAGAGGACTGGTGGCCAGAGACCAACTGTTAGGAATGTCTGGGGTCTCAGGGAGGTGTGTGGGTCACCAGACTGCCAAGTGCTCACCGTGAGATCTCACAAATGACCAGTAGATGGTGCTCTGACAACAGGAAAATAACGGCTACCGTCGCTGGGTCTAGAAAGTCGTTTTCCGATTTTAAGAGTGGTTTCTAGGCAGAGTTTCGTTGCTGATTTTCCATATTTCCACTTATGGGTCTTAGAGGGGACTGGAAGGCAAATGCCCACTGGATTCTTTTAGAGCGGCATTATGGCAGTGGTGTCTCCTGAGGGCAGTAGCTGGGTGCCTATTAAGTACCATCCGCACATGATGCCAAGAGCACTTGGCCACTTATCAAATTCAGTGGAGGATGGTAGTCACAGAATTTTCATAGGCACAGCATCATTGTAGCATTTCTTCTCTCAGTGATGACAGTTTGGAATAATGCAGCACGGGTGCTAGACTCTGGAACCTAGATTTGTTAGAAGTCCACACTCTGCCTCTCATCAGACCGGAGAAAACGTCACAGTTCTAAAACTCTTCTGTTTTGTCAAATAGGGGTCATAATACATGTATAGCAAGGCTGATCTCAGAGGTTTGCTGTCAGGACCAGCTGTAGGGTGTGTGTAAACTGATAATGAAGCACACTTAAAATATTTAATCAATAAAGTTAGCCTTCTGGTGGCTGGGAGAGTAGGGAATCGGAGAGTAAGAAAGAAGTATAGAAATTCATTGATCTAGAAGCAGGGCGCTGATCGAGGGACAGGTCTGAGCTCCAGAGGGTCTTCATGAGTCCATGTCTGATGTCCTGTCATGGGTACTTCAGGTCTGTAATAATTACAGCAACCACAGAGAACACAGGATGTAGCAGAGACAGGAAATTAGCACTGGATCTTTGCTTGGTGGGTGGAGTTGAGGAGACAAATCAGGTCCTTGATCTTCCAACAAGCACTTCTGGGAGGTAAAAGGCTAGTGAGCTCTGCCTCCCTTGGCTATTTACAAACAGGCATCAAGGTGTGGCTTGAAGGATAGAAAACGATGACGTTTCGGCATGAGAGTGAGGTTGGTAAAGGCTACACAACTTGATTTATGCTAAGAAGATACATTATCCTCAGTGTCTAAAACAGTGCCTGACACTGACAGTATTTATCAAATGAAATGATTTGAGTGGATTTTTATACTATGAACTATGTATGGCCCTCCGGGAAAGCATGGACATGTATCGATAATTTCGGAAAGCCCCGTGAAGTTTACATTGTACTGAGACAACCACTGTGACAGGCTGAAAGTTACTGGGCTGTAAATTACTGTCTGGCTGATGGGACTTCATGGTCACAGAACCACCCTTTCACTTTCAACTACATATTGGGAAAGAAGAGGGCCCTCAGATTAAGGCAGGAGAAAGGCAGTAAAATGAAATCAAAATAGCACTTCGAGTGGATTCACCTTGACTGGTAATTCTGCCTGAAATGGACTCTCTTGAATCAAAAGGTCGACAAGCTGTTCTCAAGGGCAGTCGTGCTGGTTGAGGGTGGGCAGGCTACCGCCTGCCTTTGAGTTTCCGGGACTCAAAGCCTTTCCCTTCAACTGTGCACAATCACACGCACACCCCCATATTCCCTCACGCACGCACGCACACACGCACACATGCACATTCTCACACAGTAGACACGTGTCCGAGCTCACATGGCCTTGTCCAGACACAGATACGCCTGAGCATACTCTCCTCAGGAGCCACCTCGCCTCTGCCCAGTTAATCTCACACACAGATACTGCTTTTCACACACACAAAGCCACACTCGTCCCTGATTTCCAACTTATGGGCATGTGCCAGCGTGTTTCCTTCCTCACCACTCCGCGTCCTGTCTCTTCCCTCAGTCATGGGGGGGACTTGAGTGCAACTACATGTTCAAGTGAAGGAAGGAGAGGGAGGTGTGCTCCGGCTGGTGTGGATACGCCGAGGAGAGCTGGCCCGTCCTGAGTTCAAGTCACCGAATCATCTCTAGGAGGGTTTGGTTGCTATAAACAGGGTTTTCTTTTAGGCTCGTGGTCCACCTCTCCTACCTCTGCAGCTCAGATCCTACGTCCGCTTTTTAAAAAAATTTTATTTATTTTTAATAGAGTGGTTCTAAGAAAGTCAGTAGAGCTTATCTCAGAGGTAAGATGGGAGTGGAAGGGACCCTGTGTCAGAACTGAGAAGGAAGTTTCAGCTTAGCCCTCACCCTCTAGCACTGGAATACTTGCATACTCTTCCAGGAGGTGAGAGCCTGGGCGCCGCTGGAGTTGAACCCAGGAGGTTCCCCTAGACGGTGCCATTAGGAGCAGGACAGTGACACCCTCAGGAGCCCTACTCTTCCCACTCGGACTCCTGGGTGCTAAGTGGGGAGAAGAGGCAGGGTGCTGTCTTCTCTGTGGAAGTGCCCGGTGGCGTGTGTGGAGCCCGGGAGGTGCGGGGCAGCAGCGGTGTGTCCAGGCGAGCAGCGCGCAGGGAGGTCGCTGAGGCCCGGACTCCCCAGCAGGCGGCGGCGGGCCCAGCGCTCCACCCCGCGCTGCGCGGCACGCGGGACCCTCCGCGGGGGCCGGAGGCGCGCGTGCGTGTGCGCTCCAGCCGGCCCCCGCTCTCCCGCGGAGACTGCCGCGTCGCTGCGTCTGCCTCGGCATCACTGCGAGCAGGGTGACTCACCCCTGGACCTTGGCAGAGGTGACCTGGTGCCCTTCGGTCAGAGGAGGCAAACGAACCCCTGCCGGGAACCCTCCGGCCGCCTCCCGCCCCTCCCCCGCGCCTCCTCGCGCTCCGGGGACCTGGCTGCGCCTCTGCGCTCGGATCGTGCCGGCCGCGCGCCTCCCACTCCTTCCGGGTCTTTCCTGCTCTGTGCAGCTGGGTAAGGGGGAGAGCTCGTCCTCAGGGAGGAAGTTCGGGCCGTGGACAAGTCCCGCGCCCGGCCAGTGCCGGGCTGGCTGCAACCTGTTCCTCCCTCGCCCCAGCGCCCGCCCTCCCGCGCCCGCCCTCGCCCGGCGCAGCCGCGGATCGCTGTTGCATGCTGATCCGGAGAGGCGGCGGCGGCGGCGAGCGCTCCGGGCGGATGCTGGCACTCGGGCTTCGCTGCTCTCTGGATGCTGCTCAACTTCGACCCTAGATGCAGGAGCTGTGAAGTCATTAGTCCCTCTCCGGCTGGATCGACGTCTTATTTTGATATTTCGGGCGTTGCGGTTTACGCAGGAACCTCAATACCGCTCTCCCCCCTCCATCCCTCTCTCTCCAACGTTGGATGCAGATGTAAAGACTCGAGTCGTGGCTGTGGAATTTCTTAGATGGACTTGTAGGAGCTGGCTCCGAAAAGCGTGTCCCCGTAACCGGTCCTCGTCTTTGTCTTTTTTTTTTTTTTCCTTTTTTCCCAAAGTTCTTTTGTTTGCCTTTCCCCTCCCACCTCCCCCTCCCCCCAAGCAATAAATCACCAAACTGTTACCTAGAGGGCCGGGCCGCCTCTCTCCCTGAGCCAGGTGGTGCGTCCGCCAGAAGAGGAGCTATGTTTGAAGAGCAGCCTACTCCACCCGTCTCCTCTCCGGTCCCTCGCCACCACCACACACTGGCATTTTGAGGGGGGAAAAATTGCCTTCAGAAACTGAGCACTCCCAAGCCCTACCCCCTCCTTTTTTCCTTCGTGAGGAATGGAGCTTCGCGGAGGTTGTATTTAGATTCAACAGGGCTGCCTGCTGCCGCCTCTCCCAAGAGCTGGCGGGGCTTCCCAGAGGCGGTGGTCCCCGCGCCGGTCTGGATGCGGCTCTGAGTCTCCGCGTTTCTTTCTGCTCGTTGCTGTGCGGGTGTTCGGCCATCACCTTTGTGTGTCTTCTGTCTGTTTAAACTTCAGGATGGCTCGCTTCGGGGAGGCGGTGGTCGGCAGGCCGGGGTCGGGCGATGGAGACTCGGACCAGAGCAGGAACCGGCAAGGAACTCCGGTGCCGGCCTCGGGGCCGGCGGCCGCCTACAAGCAGTCGAAAGCGCAGAGGGCGCGGACTATGGCTTTGTACAACCCCATTCCCGTCCGGCAGAACTGTTTCACCGTCAACAGATCCCTGTTCATCTTCGGAGAAGATAACATTGTCAGGAAATACGCCAAGAAGCTCATCGATTGGCCATATCCTTTCTTGCCCACCATAACTCCCGTCTCCCCCTTTACATTTCTGCTGGTGAGGGGGGAACCTGGCATAGAATTCATTCCCTACCCCTTCTTCCCCTTGCCAATTTGCCCCTTTGCTGAAGTGCATTCTGTACTCTGTCACATCTAAGGGGCAAGCGGGGTACCTTGGAGACCTGGTTGGGCACTAGTGTTTTTCAAGGTAAGATTTGGCTTTTGAATGTTCCCATGTGGAAATCTGTAGCGTCCCTGGGTGTGTGTGGTATTGCAGTATCTGACCCTTTCTGGGCTGGGCTTTGTCTAAATCCCAGTCACCTCCAAGCCCCCAATCCTTCCACAAGGTGCTCTCTACACAGAGTTGGGTAGCCCCGAATTGCAGGGTTTTCTTTCATAATCAGTCTCCCATTTCCGCCCTTCCATCAACCCCTGTGTCCCCATGCCTCCCAGCTGGGAAGACACCTGCAGTCCACCACTAGGCAAGTGGAAGCTTTAGGCGGGGACCTATCAGTTCAGAAGCTCCCAGAGCACTGAACCCAAGCCTGTACACAAATAGACGAACTGATAAATACAAGGAGTCTTTGGCTGAGGACTAAGTTTAGATTCCTCCAAAAGCAGACTGAGTCCATGTCAGGGGAGGCGAGCTCTGTCCGCACCATCAGAGTTGGAGTTCTCCTCTCAGCCGAAGACCAGCAGCTCATTCGGCCGATCCTTCTCTGGGTCCCGGGTTGGGATCTCCTGCTTCTTAACTCAGCTGGTTGTTCCCTGAGTGTCAGGGGTGCTACCGAGCTGCTGGGCCTGCATTTGTCAGCTCTGGCCAGACGTGTGCGAGCAATCGGTTTCGAGTTTTAAAGGGATTGCTGTTCGCCAGGAGCTCCTGGGGCAGCTCTGGCTCTGGAGGCGGCGGTGTCAGGACGAACACGCACGGAAGGAGCATCCGTGCAGTTTTAATCCAGTGCACCAAATGCAGGCTGCTGATTAGGCATCTCATGCCTTGTGTTTGCTGGGAACTTGGATGCCTGGCGAGGCCATTAGTAATTGTGAGTGGTGAGGGGATTAGGAGGAACCAGCTGGTGAGGTTGTGTTAGATACGGGGTGGGCTTGGAGTCGTGGAGGGACGCGTGTGGAGAAGGGCGCACCTGCAAAGGAAGCCCCTCTTCTGCACTCCCGCCCCTCCCCCCAGGTGTGCCGCGATGAGGTAGTTGGAGCTGCGGGGGTCTGTAGTTACCAATCAGGCTGGAGCTTGGTTTCCCTGGGACTTGTGTATCTCTCTGCTACCCCTACTTCCATCTCTGGCCTTGGTTTCTCCTCCTTAGTTCCCTGCTTCAGCAGCTTTGCGATTGGCTGGCGCCCGGTGCTTCTAGGCTGCACCCTTCATTAGAAACGAAGGAGTATCTCTAAGCAGATATCCTTCCTGCCGCTGTTCACTTCCTCCCACAGCCACCCTGCCTGGGCTTCTCCCTCTCACCACTTCCCTGCACTCTCCCCTCCCCTCCTCACCCCCACGGAGCGATCCCGGCCTGCACAGTGCTTGAGATGAACGTTTCGAGCTGGGGGCTCGCGGCGGGGGGAGGGGGAGGGGTCCCGTCTCTGCAGTCTCGGCTGCCGGTGAACTGCTGCACAAGGCGAACTGCTGCACAAAACAGACCGATCTCATTGTGTTGCGTGCTGCTGCAGCAAATAACTGCCCTGGGCAGGTCCCTGTGATTTCCCAGCTGGGCCCCCAACCTCGCCCGCCTTCTACCATTTTCGAATTCTCCCACCCATCAGGTGCTGCTTTGCTGCTACCCTCTCGTAGGGCATGTGCATTCAGACAGGCGCCCTCCCATTGCCTTGCGGTAGATAGACAAAGCCGCTCAGGCGCCCCGCGGGTGGCAAAGTGTGCCACCTGACACCTTTGGCACCTTGGACAGCACCACCGAAACTCCCTTGTTGGCCCCGGTTTCCCTAGTATCTGAGCCTCAGAACCTCGAGTAGAGTACTTCCGCTGGGCCCTGGCTCCTGCTTCGGGAAATGAAGCATGTTTCCTACACCACACCATGCAGCTGGCCCTTTTCACGCCTTCTCCTCCACTGCAAAGATGCTGCCTTTCCACCGAGCTGTGGAGTGCGAGGTGCGGCTGTGGGTCTCACTCCTCCCTTTCCTTGTCTCTGGCCAAAATGGACCAAAGAGAGGAGAGATACTCCGGGGAGTTAATTTCAGCATCATGCTTAGTGTCTTGGCCACGAGCCCAATCTCAGTGGTCCTTCCGCCCCCATCGTTGGAAATTTTACAGTGGTTCGACAGCGTGTAGGCTGCTGTAAGTGTCCAGAGAACATCTGGTGAGGTGTTTAGTGGAGCCTGTGGGAAAATGTCAAATACACGGTTTGGTTTTTTGGGGTTTTTTTCTTTGCTGTACAGCTACGGAAACATTGTGCTCTGTGTGCTCTGCGTATTCTCCAGATCTGCATCCAAGTTCCTCGTCTCCTTTTCCCCTGCTTTTGCAATATCCATCTTACTGAAATATCTTGCTCTTTCTTACTTGAAGTAAGTTTGAGTAGTGGTTACCCCAAAAGCTGTGAAGTTTGGCTATCTGGGTTCAAATCCTGTGTCCTGCAGATGCTCTGACATTGCTAAGTTACTCCATTGCTTTGTGACTCAGTTTCCTTATCTGTAAAATGAAGATGATGATAAGTTCCTGGGAGAAATAATATATGTCAGGAAGCTAGAATACTAAGTAATTACCCGATACACATTACCTGTTATTATTAAAGGAGTCCTTTGGGAGTTCGGGCACATCTTTCAGAGAGGGGTCTTAGTGCAAAGTGAAGTCATTTGTTTAGGTTCTTACATCTCAAAGAGAAAGAAGCTGAATCTGCCTCAGATTAGCTTCAGAATTCAGAATCCTGGGCCCCACTTCCAAGGGCTGAAGCCGAATCTGCATTATAACAAGATTCTTCCCAAGTGTGTGTCACTGAGGCACATGTTCCCGTGCTGGTTCCTCACTGGAGGTGTACTTCTCTGCTTTGTGGATGGGCCAGTTTCAAAAAAGAAAAGCAAGTTGTTCAGGAAACACGTTAAGACCTGCTTTAGGATCTGGTACGGATGCATTTACATTCAGTTTGCTTGAGGGTTCTGATTGCTTGTGCTCTGTGACACCTTGTGAAACTCACACTTGTGTACAGACTCCAGGAAGTCACTGAGTTACACAGGATAGTGCGTCCTTCCTGTGTGCTGTGTGTGTTGGTCTAAAAGCATGAGTTAAGGAAAAGGAATGACTTAACTTCCTATGGGACCCTCTGGTCTGGGGAGGGTGTATCCACCTCAGCAGTGCAAATCCAGTGCTTTGAAGAAATGCCTAAAACAACCCAGATCTGGCATAAGTGATGGTGGCGAGTTAGCGGCCTACTCTGAATGTGTTTCACTTTTCTTGGAAGCTACATCTGCATAGGGAGATAATTCTAAAATTTTGACATGCTACATTGTGTCCTATAGGCTTTTTGAAAATGCTAATCTGATTTAAAATCGATGTTTTTCCTTCTCATTTTTGCTCATCTAATAGATGTAACAAGAATCTTTCTCTTCTTAGGGAGTGGCTGTTCTGAATGCCAGCCCAGGTCACTGTGCTGTGTGTCGCTGCTCAGGACCAGTTACCCTGTGGCCTGGGCACACAGGATGTCGTGCACGGGTTGTGATATGCCCTGCACATGTCTATATGTTTTCAGGTCAAGATGAAGGTGAGAAATGTCATTATCTGACTTGGAGGATCTGTGCATCATACGTTTTTTCCTACTTGGTCATCCCACAGGGGAGCATGTTTTATGTGGAAATGAACACGGTTTAAAGTAAGAAGATCAAAGGTGCTTGTAGCCACTGAAGTGATGAAACTCATGAAGAACCGGTGGCTATTCTTTCCTGATTTTCAATATATCCCCTCAGCACTCTGGGTGTGGGTCCAAGAACATTATTATGATGAATTTCTCACTCATGCCATTGTAAGTTTTTTTTTGAGGATTTTGGCCAGGTTTACGGAAGGTTTTAGTTCTGAAATCTCCCATTTGGGCATATCCTTTTCTCCAGTTCTGTGTACCTAAGAATATGCACTGTCGCAGTTTAGTAAATGGTAGTTCTGGGAAGAGTTTCAGGTGTGATTTAACTAGGGATTGTGAAGCAGGGCACCTTGATTAGGGCAGAGGCCTGGCACTAACCAGGATGCCTCTGTAATCACATCCTCTGAGAAGTTTGCCCGAAAGGCGTTTTCCCTGCCCATGTGCACAGATGCAGACAGTGAGGTGGAGAGGGCTAGTAGCTGGCTCTGAGGCTGCAGAATACAGGCCTTTGTTTTCTGAGGCTCCTGGGACAGTCTCTGAATTGCCTGTTAGCTCTGCTCGTCATGAGGTGTGAGTAATGTTTCCCCTGGAAGACAGGCCAGCACTGGTTGTGGGGACCATTTGAACTTGGGTTGCAGCCCGAAAGTGAGTTGGAGTGTTGGAATTTGAGAGGGAAATGACTGAAGGTGGAGACAAAAATATCTTGGCTGTGATAGTTTTGTCTGTTGATTTGCATGTCATTATTTTCACACTTCCCTGCGGTCTCCTTCCCTGCAATAGGTGAAGTGCACACTACGGATTTAAGGAGAGAAGGGAAATAATGAGAACAGGCCTTTTTGTTGTTGTTTCTCCCTGGAAGATCCAGACTCTGGAATTATTAGCTCCATCCAAAATTACTTATCTCTGTTTAGCTGTTACAGTACAAAATGTAGGTGTTTTTCTGCCTCAGACTCTGCTGATTTCCCCCTCTCTTTGTGGGAACATCTGCTTTCTTGCAATCTTTGGACTCAGATAAAACTGAGTCAAGATTTGCTAAGCTTTCATCAGGACTCGTGAACACCCTTTGACTTCATGTGTTTGATCAGCAGCACATCAGCCTCCCTTGTGCCCCGCGTCAGCTCACCAGATGCCAAAGCCCCGCTGTGCAATCTAGTCCTTCCGAGGCCTCGCTGCTGATCTGATTGTGTTTATCACTGACCACAAAGACATAAAAGACAGAACCTAAATGCTACTGTAATTAATACCCTTTTATTCAGAGAGACAGCGGCCAGGTCTTTACTTTCTCTTTCGGTTCATCCACCCATCTTTTCATGCTTCTATATTTCTCTATGTCATTTTTAGGCTCAGCTTTTTGTGAATAATTCATTCTCTGTGTGGGCTTTTAGGATATTTAGAAGAGGAAGACTGTCTTCCTTTTGGATGTGACCAAGATCTCCTCAAAGGACCAGCTGCTGAAATCAGCTTTTTCTTTAAATCCTTTGTTTTCTGGGATGGGACCGTAGTACAGGAAAAGGTAGCTGACATGGAAGGTAGTCTTTTAACATGCTTTTCCTTAATGTTTTTTTAATAATGCATTATATTCAGCCACAGTGCATTCAGGTGTCTCATAGACTTCTCTACTTAGCGACATGGCTCACCAGAAAGTATTGATGTGCTTGTCCTCTTGAGTCCTCTCATCAGCTTGAATTTTCTAGCTGATCAATTCTGTAGACCTTTCTGTGTATAGTGTGAATTCTCATGGGTGGGGACATTGTGGGGAGGACCCCCCCACCACGACCACCAGGGGACTTCTGAAGCAGTCTTTCTCGAACAGAGACAGAACATGAGAGACTGATCATTTCTTTTTCCATCTCAGCACTGCACATGACTAGAGATGACTCATGATGGTTTTGCCAGTGATGCGTCCGGCAGCAGTTTTAGTTAAGGACAGAGAGTATGACACAGAGTCTCTAACCTCCTCCACCCTGGTGGTTGCTTGAAGATTAAGCCTGTTTCAGGGAGATGTCTGTGGTGTATTTTTGCTCCCTGAGGAGTGCAACAAATATGTTTTGAAAATTTCCCGTTCCTTGCATCTTTGGCCATCTTTGAGTATAAGCACTGAGGAGTCCCTGGGCTGAAAGCAGAGAGCAGCTAGAAGGTGTGTGAGAATGGGAAGATGGGCCAGATCCAGGAGAAAAGCAGAGGAGGGCTTTCAAACGCATCCCTGGCAGAGCAGGGATCACTTCTTCGGAGTGTCTAATAGACTTTTTTTCAGTGCTGGGATTGGCAGTGCTGGGCCAGGGCCTGGTACATGCTAGGAAGTGCTGTAGCATTAAGTCACATCCCTAGTCCTCATGTTATAATTTGAGCTCCAGATTTGTAAGGCCAAATTATACAGGTATTTGGGCCTTAAAAGGAGGGTGGAAAGGGCCAGGGATTTAGCTCAGTGGTTCTGGTGCCTATCTTGTAAGCACAAGGTCCTGAGTTGAATCTCCGGTAACCATGAACAACAATGCTGAACATGGTGATCGGGAAGCAGAGGCAGGAGGATCGCTGCGAGGGAGGATACATCCCCAGCCTCCTTTTTTGAGACAGAGTCATGTTGTCTAGGCTAGACTCAAAATCACCATCCTTCTGCTCAACCCTTTTGGATGCTGGGATTACAATCCTGTGCTATCATACCTGGTTTAGCAGACCATTTTAAAAATAGTAGTTCATTCCAGAAATAGGAGGGGAGGCCTGGGAATATAGCACCAGCAAGGCTCCTGCAGTCCAGCTGTGTCATGAGATGTTTCGGAGAGAGTGGACTTTTGGCCTATGGGAATTGATATGAATCACTGTTCTAACTTTTCATAATTTTGAGGTTATGGTTTTTATTTCATGTGGTCTTGATGGTTTTTGCTGCATTTGGCTGCATTTCTGAAGAATTTGGAAAGCCTCTTTATTTCTTTTCCCCTTCCAGGGGTGAGTGACATAGGAAGAATGCCGTGGGGTGGTAGACAGTGTGAGGAGCGAAGCCATGCATGTGTTGTCCCAATAGCTGACTCGTGGAGCAGTGAGCAGGCCCTGGACTGGAGAGGATGCTCTGAGAACAAGGCAGGGAAAAAAGTAACTCCTCACAAATCCTTCCCAGCCTTTGGCTTAACTGTGGGTTGAAAGTTTTCAAAGTTTCTATGCCTCTTTCTCACTTTCCACACTATTATTCTGAAGGGGCTGGTCAGGGTCAAAAAGGCATGAAATGAATTTTCAGCAGTCACTTGTGTATATCCTGATGACTTCTAGCTGTGTGGTAGAACTCACCCACCATCGCATTCAACATTGAGAGTTTGTACGAGTATATGACACAACATGACTTGATTCTCATTTTCCCTCTTCTCCTACCCAACCTGCAACCCCTATGCCCTATATACATAAGCTTTGTTTCCCTTTTTTATTACTATCACATTTCCCCGCTTGTTATTTACCCCTACACTCTATTTCCTTCCTTCTTTGTTTTTACTTTCCTTTGCTCCTTTCTTTTTATATTTAGGCAGTTCTTGGGATTAAGCCCAAGGCCTTTGCCTGAGCTTCATCCCCAGCTCTTTTTTTTTTTTTTAGGTTTTTTGAGACAGGGTCTCACTTTGTAGTTCAGGCTGGCCCTGGGCTCAGCCTCAAACTCAAATCACAGCAATCCTCCTGCCTCTGCCTCCCGAGTGCTGGGATTACAGGCGTGAGCCACCACGCCCGGCACTGTGGTATGTGGTACTTGTTGGTGCTGGGTGTGGGTCTCCACACCCAGTATTGTTATGTGGTTACCGGGGAATCGAACCCGGGTCCTTGCGCTTGCAAGACAGGCACCGGAACCACTGAGCTAACTCCCCGGCCCATCCCAGCTCTTTTTTTTGAGACAGGGTCTCACTTTGTGGTTCAGGCTGGCCCTGAGCTCAGTCTCAGACTCACATCACAGCAATCCTCCTGCCTCTGCCTCCCGAGTGCTGGGATTACAGGTGTGAGCCACCATGCCCGGCACTGTGGTATGTGGTACTGGTTGCTGCTGGGCGTGAGTCTCCACACCCAGTATTCTATGTGGTTACCGGGGATTGAACCTGGGTCCTTGCGCTTGCAAGATAGGTGCCAGAACCACTGAGCTAAATCCTCGGCCCCCTAGTTCTTTTTCTTTTCCTTTTTAAATTTAGAGTCAAGGTTACTGAGTTGCTGAGGCTGGGCTCAAATTTGTGATCTCCCTGCCTCAGCCTCCTAGATTGCTGGGATTACAGGTGTGTGCCACCATGCCCAGCCGAGAGTGCTTTTTGAATATTGCCAATAAAGCATGCATTACCTTATGCTCAACATAATTTGGTGTGTGCTTTTTATTGTACTGTATTCTGATAAATCATAGTCTGTATCAGTGTAGAAAGTACCTTTTTAAAAATCACATTTGTTAAATTAACCAGAGTTTTCTTCTCTAGATACATACACCAGGTAGCAGGATTTGTTGCATTGTGCTAGGAACTCATACTTTTAGGTCTAGAAATATTACAGAATCAGAGATGAATCTGGGTGCAGTTGTCACATCAGCAGGTGGTGGGTGGCACAAATGGACTGATAGTCCAACAGGCTTTAGATTTGCAGGGAAAGCTGGTAAACTGGTATTATGTCTAACTGGGTATGTTTGTTCTCTGTGAGCTAAATGAAAATGAACCTCCTGGATTTTCAAGGGAACCATCAGTACACATCTCAGCAAGACCTTGTCCAATGGTTTCTTCCCTAACTTGATTCTGAATTATTGAACTTCTGTGTCTTCAGCTTATTTCCATGTTCTTTTACACTCCCATCTCCCTGTTTCTTGATCCAAGTTAGAGAATGCTGGACTCTTAAACTGCTCAACTAAGGGAAGACATTCTTTTTTTGGTTTGTTGAGACAGGGTTTCACTTTGTAATGCAGGCTGGCCTTCAGCTCACTATGCAGCCTGTGCTGGCTTTGAACTCCCTGTGTCGCCCGGGCTGGCCTCGAACTCACAGCGAGCTTCCTGCCTCTGCCTCCTGGGTGTTGGGATTAGGTGTGTGAGTCACCATACCCAGAAGGGGTGATATTCTTTAGTCTCTGAAGGGACAGTTCTAAACCTGTGGTATTTGACTGACTTGATTGGCTGACTGGATGGCATCTACTTGACTCTTTTTTTTTTTTTTTTTTTGAGACAGGGTCTCACTTTTGTAGTTCAGGCTGGCCCTGAGCTCAGCTGCAAACTCCCAGCAGTCCTCCTTCCTCTGCCTCCCAAGTGCTGAGATTACAGGTGTGAGCCACCACACCCAGCACTGTGGAATATGGTTTTATTGCTGGTGAGCAATTTTATTGCATGGTGAGTTTCCACACTCAGTGTTGTTGTATGTGGTTACTGGGGATTGAACCCAGGCCCTTGTACTTGCAAAGCAGGTGCCAGAACCACTGAGCTAAATCCCTGGCCCTACTTGACTCTTTTTGAGAAGCGGAACTGTTAATCCTTCTAGTATAGTGCTTATTTATTTATTTCTATACTGGGATCACAAATCCTATAGAAAGCTGATTAATACTATGGCCCCCTCATTCCTTTAAAAAGAAATATATATATATATAATTTTATATTCAGTTTCAGGGGTTCATAATTTATAATTCAAAACCAACAATGTTAGAAAATTTCCACACACTGAGTCCTGGGATGTTGGGCCCTCAGAAAAGTGATTAGCAATGAAACATTAAAACCTTTGTGTCCAAGTATGACAGGAACTCCATGTGAGATATGTTTGTGCTGGTCTGTTAGCCAAACTGCATGAGAGAACACAAATGTTTTAACTACAGCATTAATTCAGTAGGAAACCCTTTCTCCCTTATCCTGATGGGAGACCTGCAAGCTTGAGCACTTCTAGTGACAAGGTGCTCTTCTGTTATTCCAGAGTTTAAGGAACCAGAAGTTGAAATACTCCTGCTTATAGCTTTCACTTGTGCATCCCTTGCACATTTTGTTTTGCAAAGCAACACTGACCAAACCTACTTCATATTTAGTGTTAGGTCCTATGACATTCGACACTACTGTTGGCTGGAACTCTGGGATACTGGATGTCTTTGTATTGGTATTATCCGCAATAGCAGCCACTAGCTGTGTAGTATTTTGCACCCTTGACATGTGGCTAGTGTGATTGAGAACTCAAGTTTATTCTTTAAATTGCATTAAATTTAAACTTAAATAGCTGCATGTGGCTAGTGGCTACTGTATAAGACAGCACCAGCAGAGAGAATAATGAGTCAGAAAGCTTTAAGTCCTTCTCAGTTTCTAGTGTATTAAGTTTGGAGCCAGGCAAGGTTTCCTTGGCTTTTGGTGTGCCGAGCTTCTTAACAGTCCACCATGAAAATCACTCTGACCCACCTCAGCCACCATAATCACCATGTCATCAGCTCTTCCAGCTGGTCTACCAGTCCCAAAGAGTACTTCCTCTTTTGGGCCCTCTGTACCTTTGCATTTCCTGCTTCTTTTGCCTAGGTGACCCTGGCTTTAGGAGAATACAAAGGAGGCTATTTTCTCTGTGAAGTTTTCCTTGATTTCTCTCACTGGAGTAAGACCAACTAACTCCCCTCTGTGAGTTCCTACTGAGCACTTTCTCCATTACTTTATTGCAACATTTACCACATAACTTTAGTATTGGTTTAAAATTGGTGCAAGGGGAGGTGGCATTATCTATTAGTTTTTTTAGTCACTAGAATACAGAACAGTGCTCATTAGCATTGGCATTTAACACATTTGTTTCAATTACAATGCTTTTTTTAGTTTAGTGGGTTTTTTTTTTTTTTTTAGAAATGACATTCTATTCTAGTTCTGATTTGACTTGAGATTTTAGTTAGCTAAAAGCCTTGGTTCTTTTAATATGAATTGATGGCTGTTTTGTTTGCCCTTACACTATGTTCATTCAGTTTAATTTTTGAATGTAGATTCAGGACTCTGGATTTATTTCAGGTAATTTTTACCCTTCTTGATTTTAATCCAATAAATCATTTTGTAGAGATCTGGTTCAAATGGGGATAAGAAACTAATATTCTTTGAGTATCCACCAAATTTCAGAATTTTCACATACAAACAAATCAGCAGTTGTTGCTATCTACATTTCAGATATGAAGAAACTGAGGCCAAAGGAGTTGAAGTCACTTGCTCAAAGTCACTGCTGTGAACTTGAATCCAAGTGACTGGATGCTAATTTGGTTTAGTGATTTTTTTAAAAATCATACAATATCTCTAGATGCGGCTGTTTAATGAGTGAGTTCCCACCTTGAGTTCTGTGCATGCACTTTATGCTTTCATTCCAGTAACTGATGAAAACACGATTAGAATCAGAACCCCTCCTTCCACATATCCTCTGGGCGTTACTCAGTGCTCCGTGACTGATCAGCCTTTCTCAAACCTTCTGAACTGTGCTTTAGCCAACTGACATTTCTCTATTTGTCTGCAAAAATATTGTGAGAGATATCCTTGTCATGTGCTCTACTGAAATCAATAATCTCCCATGACTCTTTCATGTCTATTTTAAGCCAGGATGTAGCATCTTACTTTTCCCAATGTGCACTTTAGGTATCATTTTCAGAGACTCAAACTTTTTTTCTTTGTTAGACACTAAAAGAGTCTCAGGAGTGAAAGAATATTAGGCCTCATCTAGCCTAATGTACAAGTGATGAATGTCTCAGAGTTTGGGGTTTTGGAACCATCAGAGTGTCATTGTTAAAAACACAGCCTTAGGGTTCCAATCTCAGTGCCACCTCTGTAGCTTCCAGCTGTGTGTTTAGGCAACCTGCTTAACCTTGCTGTGCTTCAGATTTCTGAAATGTAACATGAAAATAGTAGTTTTGTCTGCAAGAAAATCAGATGGGGTAATATACCTACAGTGCACACAGAATGGTGTTTGGCCCATGGTAAAAGTGAATAATTCCTAGTTGTTGGTTTCTCGTTGATTCTGGCTGATTCAGTGTTAAACATCTACAGCCAAGTTTCCTCCTTCTAACAATGCTACTTCACTCCTCTTGACTTGGAGCAGTCCTTGAATCTGAGTACCACCAGATACTGTTCCCATGACCTTGCCTCTATGACCTCCCCGAGCCTCTGGATCTTCAAGGTGAGGTAGTGCTCCCTCTCGATCATCTGCTGAACCTCTGTGAATCCTGTGAGATGGTCTTCAGAGGTGGTGTACGACAGCTCTTTAAGAGTGTGCCAGGCATTAACACTAATGTTGAAAGGCTAAAAATACCTAACGGTGATCAAGTCCTTGCTATAGGACAGGTATGGCACCATGGACTTCTGTGGGCTATCTCATTTATTCCTCGTGACAGTCCTATGGAAATACAGATTCTTATTTTCTGCATTTTACATCTGTGGGACTAAGGCATGGAGCAGTTTTCTTGTTTGTCCATGATTAGGGAGTAAGAGCTAGAAGCTTGACCAGGGCTGGTGTTCTCAGTCCCTGCATCAAGGTACTCTTCACAGGAACTTTTTTGTTTTTTTTTCAAAGTTGTTATGTTTACATTGTTAAAAAATTTAAAATAGTGGTGGCAGATCTTTTCTTTGTAAATTTCTAATGCTGATGTCATGTCCACATTGTTCTTAAGATACATTCAGATTTATAATCCAGAACAGAGTATGTTCAGGAGCTAGAATAGGTCCAGATTTTCCCAGCCAACAGATCTCATGTTTAAAACCATAAACATCCTTAAATGAACTCACTTGATTTTATTATTGTGTGTATAAAAAATATGGTTGGCAAATATTTCAGATGGTCCAGCCGATGACATACGGAAGGAGCCCTCTGAGAGTCTCAGCGTGGCCTCTGGCAGGTTCTCTTCTCAGGTTTCCAGCCTTTCAGCCGTTTCCCTGTCATTCAGGTTCTCGGATGCAAGACCTCTGAAGAAATGTGAAAGAAACTTCTCAAGGGTCAGGGTAATTGTAGGGATGCAACCTCCATGCGTTGCGCCTTTGGGATTTGCCTAGTGAGCTTCACGAAGGGCGTCTGGTCAGACATAGTGGAGGGCATTTGACTTGTGGGAACTGGGTACTGGTGTAGATGGGAATGGAGAATTAGGAAGAACAAGTTGGATTCTGGAAATCAGACAGAAGTCTCAAGAGAAATTAGAGTGAGCCTTAAAAAGCTAAAGGAACATCTCTTTTCTCTGCTAACGTTGTATTTTATTTGTGTGGCAAGTTGCATTTGTGCAGTAACTACGCCAGAGGGGCACACGAGCAGGCACATGTTCTTCTGTTGCTGTGCGCAAGGTTGGAAGGATGTGAGCTTGGCTGGAGGTGGGGCGAGTGGGCTGATGTGGTAACATGAGGCCGGGGTTGGGGAGGCTGGGCCCCTGTAAATTCAAAATCTGGGCATGTTGACAAGTTCACATATATGTGTGTGTGTGTGTGTGTGTGTGTGTGTGTATTTAGTCATGGTTCAGATCATACACATCCCCCGCTCTTGAGGTTCTGTGGATAAAGATGTCAGACCCCTCGGTACCTCCTTTTCTGGTGATGATTAAAACATTGCAAATATCCACTCTAATGTACAGGTGTAGGATTTCTGAGGGTTTTTTTTTTTTCATCACAACTATCAATAGATAGACTTAAGACAGCAAAATAAAGGAATAGATTCTAGGACATGCCTTAGTCCTGCTCTGAAAAGGCTAGTTCAGGAAAGCCCTACACAATCACAAGTTTTATTGGCTCTTTTTCTCCTATCATTATTTGTTTTTTTATCATATAATCTGACCAACCTTCTGTAGAGATGATCATGCAGGGTGAAAGAGCCATTGATTCTTCAGTATGGCCTTGCAAGTTCCTGGAGGAAACTAACCTTTAATGAAAAACCCTTCCATGTAGGAGAGGTCCTCTACAGTGCACTCAAGGAGCATATATAATTTAGTACAAGTGTACAGACGATGAGTCTAGGGTCACCTGTAGCTGTGGTCTGGATCAAGTTTGCTGGCTGCTCTTTCTGTTGTGCCACGATCAGACCAGAAGACTGGCAACATTCTCTCTGACAGAGTATCTTTTTAGGATGACACTACAAACTACTCTGTATCTGTGACACCTGCAGAATATGAGGCTAAAGCTATGGAAGAGTAGAAGATCACTAGCAGAACTCCTTTCATCATCCAGGTCATCGTGAAGTGGACTTGAGCAATCTCACTTTCTGTCTTCAGGAGGTGAGCTTGGGTTAGAACCTTCGCCATTTATCTCGCTCCTTCTGCTAAAGCTCCACTGCTGTGCCATCTTTATCACTCTGCAGATGACCTTCGACTTGAAAATTTCAATCATCCTTTCCATGTGAGCACATCAAGTCTCGTTTCTCCCCAGTCCTCAAGGAAGCCTCCCTTTAGTCCTCTTTGGGTTCCAGGAGCCCATCGTGTGAGTTGCAGTGTGGAGGTGGCAATTTTCCTGACTTTTTCTTGAACTTTAACTTATTACATGCTTCTGCCTTTGCAGCTTTTTAAGGAAATGGGGGTGGGGGGAAGGGAGCCTTAGAAAAGACTCACATCCTGGTAGTGTGTAGGAAAGGCTTATAGAGGGTTTATGGAAAAGCAGCCTGTGTTTACTCCCAGGCAAGCATTATACGGGTTCTTACTTTTCACTGACTGTCTGCTAGAGGAGTTTCTAGCCAATAAGGTGGGTCACAGGGGCTTCTTTCCTTGAAACTTTAGAAATACATTTATATACACTTGCTAGGAGTTTGTTAGTGTGCCAGGATTTCCATTTTGAATGTCAGTGTTGGATTTTCTCACTAGTAGCTTCAAAAGTGATTTCTTTCCGTTGTAATAAGGGATGGTCTTTCTCTCCCCCACTTCTTTTCTAATTGTGTTCCCTTTTTCTATCCCAGAATATTACCAGGACCTAACCAAGCCCTAGTTCATTTGTAAGAGAGCAGGAACAAAGATATTGAGAGTCTTGGTACAAGTCTGTCAGTAAATGAAGTCAGAGGCTGGAATCCAGCGTCTATAACTGGCTGCACATATTTTTCTTCTCTTTTCTCCATACCCTTTCTTTGTTCTGTCAATGCCATGTGTCTCCTGCTTGTTCTGGGCCTACTTTTTCCTTTTGTTGGTTAACAAATAGGTGTTTTTGGAGTTTCTCTTGCAGCATACAAGACTGGATATAAAAGATCTTCATTAATTGGAAAGGACTTAAGTAAAAAAAAATAGAAATGGACAAGAAATGGACCTTTCATAGAGGTGAAACTTCCTGGCATAAGTCCATAGCATATGGGAAGCAGGGAGTCAGGACAACGATTAATTTTTCCTTTCCCCTCAATGTGGCCAGAGAACCATATGCAGTGATACAACTATTGACAATAGGTCCTTTCACTCAATGGAAAAACCAAATCTAGGTCTCAGCAGATAGGACAATGGAGCTTAGCAAGCAGCCATCTCAGATTGCTTGTTGGACTGGTCAGGGGTACACTCTCTAGACCCTACCTCAGTAAGCAGGCCTTTTGAGAACCACTGAGAAGTCCTAGGAGGTTGGAAGTGAGCTTTGATAAAAACATCCTTTTCTTTTGGAATTCTCAATTCAGGCTGGGAGGCCAGTGACTTGTATGTGATTATTCTAATGACAGTTTCCCAAGATTTTCAGTATATGGAACTGAGATCCTGGAGAGATGGTGGAAAAATCTCATTCTCTCTCTGCTGTGCAAATGTACATCTGTAAAGTGAACACCAGAAGTGTTACTAGAGCTCTGAGGTGCCTTTCATTTCTCCCCCTGGTGTTTTTGAGGTTTGATATTTCTATAACTGTTGCTGTACGTGGTTGGAGGACACTACTAGCTTTCTTGGCCCCACCATCAAAGGTAGCACTCTGTCCCCTGGCTGCCCATTAGAGTCAGCCTGGGAACTTCTAGAAATGCTGATGCCCAGACTGCAGCCAAGACTCGCCTGAATTTTGAGAGGTAGATGCTCTGACCTTCATTTAAAAAGCTTTCCTGTTGATGCTGCATTTCAGCTGAGGCTGCGATCCACTGATCTTCCGGAGAGAGAGGTGAACCACACCTGATTTGTTTCTGTTTCTTCTGATTGTGCTTTGATTACATGGGCCAGCCAGTTCCTCTCAGTCCTCTAGCAGGCTGTGGTGAAATAGGGTCCCTGGGTATCCCGGATTCAGCCTCAGAGACTAGGAGGATTAATTCTTATATTGTGCTCTAGTGGTAAAACATTCACCTGTGGCTGCTCCTGGCAGCCTTCCAGCTGCCAGATAACAGCCCTCTGCGATGAGGGCAGTGCTCAGGCTTCCCGAATGCAAGTCAAGGTAAGGGGCAGTTTGAGGCTAAGGGAGAGAGTAAGTCATGCCCACCTTAGGAGGCTGTTTAGTAAGTGTCTGAAGACTCAATGACCTTGTTTCCTGCCTGGATCATTAACCCCTGTGTATGGGAGGGTTGACTTTGCAAGACAACTGTCAAAGGGAACTTCTCCTCAGTGCCGTTGACTCTGAATTTCCCAGAGACAGGGAGCTTTACTAAGTGGGTGCTGGAACTGGCTGCCCTGGCTCTTCAGTGCCCTGTGTGTGTGTGTGTGTGTGTGTGTATGTGTGTGTGTGTGTGTGTGTATCTTTCTAGATTCTATGTGTAGTTATATAAGATGGTAGCTTAAAATTGGCCACAGAGAGAATATTTACACCCTAGAGATTGGCAAATGATACACACAAGCACTTTTCTCTTGGATGTTAAATATTTAATTATTAGTACCACCCTTCATTTGTTCCTTAACAAAGTAACCTGTTCACTTGAGGAGTAGCAGAAGTTCTCTTCAGCTTCTGGAATAATTTTTTTAAAAAAATCTAAGCCCCCTATTACAAGATAGTTCTCTGGACATTTGAAAACAGCTATGATATCTTAAATCTTCTCTGTCCAAGCTGAGTATCCTTAATTCCTTCAACATTTTCTTATGTGTTTTGCAAGCTCAGAAGGTGTCTCTGAAAAATGAGGTAAAGTCCTAGAGTTTTCCAAGAAAACCATAGTTCTCCTAAAGATGATCTATTAATGCTTTCACAAAAGCCTTCCTTTAAGCTTTAAATGCTGGAGACTGAACCCAGGCCTCTGCATTGAGCTACATCCCCAGCCAGTTATTATTTTTGTTATTATTACTATTATTACTGTTATCAATACAGGGCCTTATTAAGTCACTAAGTTGCCCAGGCTGGGTTTGAACTGTGATCTTCCTGTCTCAACCTCCTTGGGTGCTGGGATACAGGTGTGCACCACAGTGCCCAGATCACAAAAGGCTTTATATTTTCTTTACATACCCAGAGTCCCATCTGATGTCCAGTGATGCAAATGTTTGTTATGAGCAATCTTAAGTGTAGCTGCTGACTGCAGTTCATGATCTTTCCCTAAAGTGCCCATTGCTGCCAGAGCTGTTGATAGGCTCAATTTGTCAGTATCATCAAAACACAATCTCTGTTTTCCAAAATGAGTAATTTCTCTACTTCTGTTGTGTTTTCTTTCAGAGGCTTTTAATCCTCCCCACTCTATTCTTCATTTTTCTACAGCTTTCAATCATTTGTCTCCCGATCACCAAAACTGTATGTCGAATGACAGCATTCTGAATTCAAGATGCAGTTAGACATATACCTAGTGGTCTGTTAAAACTTCTCTAGCTACTGTAACTTCTCCAGTAACTGAAAAGGGCACAGGCAGCAACAGAGGGAAGACCCGAGTAGCATTTCTCCTCCTTTACTATAGGTCTGCAGCTAACTTCAGTCCTGGTCCACTGAAGTAGCAATAATGTGACATTCCTTTCAGTGATTTTATGTATAGTGTAGGGTCATGGGAGTCAGATAGAGTCCTTTGATCTAAATGAAATGAGATTTGGGATAGGGCTTCAGAGCTGATAATGAGAGGGTAATGCAAAGAATCTTTTGTTTTGAGTACTGAGTCTATTGACCTCCATGAGAGTGATGTGTGACTGTTCCAGGAAACAGAGAGCCCTTTGGGGGCTTTGCTGCCTCTTTGTTATATTTCCAGTATTGTTTTCTTTGTCTTTCACTCATTATGTTGGAAGTCTTTAGGAATAGGTGTAATAGTATTTCCATCTTCTTGACAGCCAGAGAGACAGAGAGAAGAGAAAGAGAGAAAGAGGTGTGTATCTGCATTCAGGACTGCCTGTCAGATGGTGGATATGAACAGAGGCAGCTGTTGTCATGGGAACAGCAGGTTTGCTTCCCACCACCATGGAAATCAAAGTTTAAAAACTGACGTTGAGGCTGGAAGTCCCATGATGCATTTTTGTTTTATTGTGTTTCAAAAAAAGAAAAGGAGTTTGGCTTTCCAGTCTGATTTTTTTTTTCTTAAAGACAAGATTAGGTAGTGAGAAAAATTGCAGTAAGGAAAGTTACAAGATAAAGAAGTGGGACTGCATGGAGTGTGCAGGGCCTTCTCCTTTTTCTGCTTGTGAATAGTGCATTTTTTTCTGCCATCCCACGCATGTGTGCGTGCGTGGGGGGGGGCGCGAGTGTGTGAGCAGGAAACAGTATAGTTTTCCAGGTGTGTAGCCAGAACGCTTCATTGATAAGCACCGCATGGAGAATTTCAGGGCCTTTGCCTTCCTGCCTTTGGAAGGTGGTATGTGCTCCATCCTTTGTTGATCAGCCCAGGACACAGACTGGGAATCTACAGTGACGACTAAGGAAGGAAGTGGAAATGGAGTTAAGAGAGTGACCACCTCCAAATATGGGATGATCTATACATTGATAAAGCTAGAATTAACAGTTATTTTTAGGAAATTGAGAAGTTCACCCATAGGCCTTCAGAACCCCAAGAAGTGCAGCTTTTCTGTACTCCCCTCTTCTGGGGTTGCCTCCTTTGGACCCCTCCTGGCAACCAGCAATAGAAATGAGTGTTCAGAGGCTAGCTGGAGCCCACCAGGAGCCCATTCACCTGCAGACGCGGGGGCCTTGCACCAGGATTGCCTCTTCTTCTTTGTCCTGTCACCCTGGAGGGTTAGAATGGTTTTCTGGGAGGTTTTAGGAAATGTTCTCAGAGCTATCTTTATTTCACAGCCACACTTTCTACTATGATCAGCAGAGAGGTTATAAAGTCTCCTCCTACGAAGGGAGCTATTGCAGGCCTACTTTCGCAGAGCTGGTCTGTGTTCTTTTCCAGCTGAAGGGCTGAGGAATTGCACTCATGGCATGTGTAGCCAGGTCGGGAGGTGCAGAGTCCCCTGAGGATGTCTGCTGTAGAATGGGTGAGGTGATGCACACTGTGCTGGAGCGGTGGCCGTAGTGATGGCTCTGTCTGGCTTTTGGCATGAGGTCCTGTTTTTTTGATAATCCTGGTTGGCCCAGGGCAGATGCATGTTTCCCTGTGGGCTCAGGTGATGTCACCAACATGATCTCACTGCATTTCCATCAGGGTCTGTGGGAGCAGGAGCTGGACTTCTTTGGTGGTTCAACCCCTCCTGTTCTTAGCCCTGGCCTTGAGTGTGATTAATGACTCTTCTAATCACTGGGAGAGATTGCATCAGGGCCGTCAGCTTCATAAATCCTCCTCTGGGGACTGGCGTTTGGATATGCTTTCCATATTCCCAGGAGCTTCTGGGCCAAATGTCTTTGCTTTCTTCCTGGAGGCCCATTACCATAATTTCTTTTAAATCCTTTATCAGGGTGGTTCTCTTCAGTGTCAGCCTGTGGCTGCGGCCAGCCAGCCCTCTCTTAGAGGCTGTGACCACTAGCAGATGCTTTCCCCAGAGCTTTGAGCCACAGAAGATGCTTGGAAATTGATTCAGGGGGATAAGAAAAGTGACTGTGCATTTGTGTAGCACCGTATAGTCTCAGAGGGCCTTCGCATTTGTGTCACATTTTAGCCACCGACCCTTTTGTGTTTCTTCTTTGGCTGGCATGGATGAGTGGCCTTTCTCGAACTCATGAGCACTCTGTCAGAATAATTTTTTTAGAGAGCTATGTGTCTTCCCATTGTTGAGTTGTATTTTCTCCATTGTATTCCAGGTCTTGAGGAAGATCCTGATTTTTCTCACACAAAAGAGAAATATAGCCTGGAAGCTTTGAGTAACTATTTCATTGTCATTCATATTTAAAATGTCTTTTTTTGAGATAACCACAGAATAGGCAAGCCCTTTCCCAGTAAGCAATATGAAAATATTTATGTGTGGGTGTGGAAGGTGGGAAGACATGCGCAAAGTTGGCTTGACCACCCTCTGAGACGTTTCCTCTCGTAGAGTTGGCCATCCTCAAGCCGGAGGCTGATGGAGGGGAAGAGGAGGCAGACCGTGTGGGAGATTGTTCTGGGTCTGGGGAAGTGGGTGGGGGAGGGGAAGTTGTGGCTACGTGTAATGCTAAAGGCATGCTGAGACCTCACCACAGACTGCGGGTTCTTTAGGTGTCCCCAGGAGTTCTGGGAAGTGCTTGAGTGGTCACAGGCTGCTCCCTGAAGACTCGTGTTCTCCATTAGGCCTGGAGTTGGGAGAGCACCTGTCCACCTGTCTCTGGCTGCCCTTCAGCCTTTCAAGGAATTCTGTCTTCTTAGGCTGTGATGTCAGAACCTTTGGGTGGAGACAGTTGAGAATAGCAGCATTCAGACGGCACTATAGTGGTCAAGGAGTTGCATGATTTCCTCAGGGGACCCTGCATTTGCTGCCTATCACTTACGTCCTTTCTAGTTCTGGACCTGTGAAGTAAATCTAGGAAGTAGTGATAGGGCCAGGAAGTGGATGGGCTCAGTCCCAGGTCAGGCCCCATGGCTTTGTTGGCAAGAAGAGCCAGCATTGTGGAACCTTAGGTCAGCCCTCTCCCCTGCCCCTGCTCTTTGCTCAAGAAGGAATCGAACAAATGACAGGTGTGCGGGCCAGCAACACTGCTCAAATTAGCTGTGTTGCTAAGGAAACAAGTCAACTGGTTGAAGGAAGGAGCATTGGGTAAAGGAGATAAATCAATAAGCAAACCTATTTTTATCATTTCCCTAATGATTGTCTTGGAAGCTGCTAGACAAGGAAGAAAAAGGGGAGTTGGAGCGACACAGGTCCTCATTAATGGGCTTAGAGGGAGGGGTGGGTGGCGTCTGGGGAGCCTGCTGGGCAAGTTTACGAAGTGAGGGCCCTAGGAGCAGACCGGGAAGCTGGAGGGGAGTCTCAGGTTTCACAGCACCGTGCCTGGTCGGTCTCCCGTTTGCTCTGGTCCACCCCTTTGTTCTCTGGTTTTGATCCTCTCAGAAACCTTGTTCTGATTTCTGGGACTGTAACCTTCCTCTTTACCCTCAACTTGGGGTGGTTTTTTATTGGTTTTTTTTTTTTCCAGACTATCTACAGCTTTAATTGATTTTATGATTATAAATTAATACATGTTCATTATAACACTCAGACAGTAGATAAAGGAGTAAAGAAGAAAGTGAAAATAACCCTGCTTCTCGAAAAATTCATTATCCTTCTAGCAAGACAGAATTTCCCCTTTTTTTCCTCACATTAAAGGATCTTCTGTGCCTGCTGGTTTCTTTTCTTTTCTTGTTCTTTTTTTTTTAGTAGATAATGTGTATCCACAGTACACAGAACAAAAAGTTCACATGGGCATGCAGTATAGAGGGAAAATGGTCCACCTTTTATAACGAAGGATACTTCAGGCCGCATCTCTCTAAGCTATTCACTTATAATTGATTATTCACTTGTTAATCCAATAAGTGACTGGATGCTCATTATGGACATCAGGGGCACAGAGGCAGACAGAGCCTCTGGCCTCAGTCTCCAAAGGCCTCACTATTTCAGTAGCTCCATCTGTTCTGGATCCCAAAACACAAACAATCTGGACTCTGGGGATGGACACACTTACGCAAAACATGATGCATGTCAGGCGCAGGCTACGCTGGGAGTCACTGCATTCCTGAGCAGAAAGTCCTATGCAGGGTTTCACCGTGTGCCTGACTGTAATCGCTGTGAGGGGCTCCAAGAGATAATCCTCCCAGAGGCCATGATAACGTGGAGCTTCTTTTGAGCTTTCCAAGTCACATTTTTGTGTCACCTGAGAGGTGCTGTAGTTGGAGTTATGGGCCAGTATTTGTAGCCCAAGCTTTTCTTCCCTTTGGAAATATAGCAGGACCTCTGCTGTTGGGTTGGAAGTTCAGTTGGTAGGAAGGAAGAAAGTCAGCCTGCAGCATGAGGAATGAGCCTGGGTCCACGTGAACCCGAGTGAGTGGGTGCTCTGTGCAATTCTTCCTCTTCCTTCATTCCTCCACTTTACAGCCCCTGGTGTGGTCCAGGGCCTCTGCTCAATGCTGCCAGGGGAGAGATAAATGAAACACCTGCTTTAAAGTGATAGTTTCTTGGGGAAGATAGAAGAAAATAGTAACAAATAAAAATAAAATAAATACTGGAAAATGTAAAGCAAAGAGGAGGAAGGCACAAAGAGAAATCTCACAAAATGACATTTTGGGTTGGACTTGATATACGAGCAGAAGAGAAGAGAAAGCCTATTTCAGGTGACAGCAAAATCACCAAGATGTCAATACCTGTTCTTTGTACGTTCTTCAGATGGGAAGTAGAAAAAAGATGAAAGAAAAGGACTGTAGGGAGAGTGGCCAGGGCCCAGGCAGCACAGGACGTTTGCTCGCTCCCTCCTCTAGGACTCCTGGTTGCAGTCCTCTTTTCCTTAAACTCACAGACACTTGGGATCTCCTCAGTCTCTCCTTGGCTTTACCCCATGGTCTCACTGCCCTGGTGTGAGTTTGTCCAGATGTGCTAAAGGGATGTCCTTATCAAGGATTTATGCGTTTGAGGATTTTTCAAAATTGTAAGATAAAAGATCGAAGCTTTGAGTGAATCCTTAGACATCAGGCAGTAGGCAGAGGATTTGGCTGGAGGAGGAATTGGAAATAAGGTATTTGCAGAACCTGTGAATTGCCAAACTCTCACTTTCTGGTTCTGTTCTCTGGGACCTTGGGCAGCATAATCTTTAAGACCCTATGACTTTTTTTTTTTTTTTTGAGACAGGGTCTCTCTTTGTAGTTCAGGCTGGCCCTGAGACCAGCCTCCAACTCACATCACAGCAATCCTCCTGCCTCTGCCTCCTGAGTGCTGGGATTACAGGCATGAGCCACCATGCCTGGCACTGTGGTATGTGGTGCTGGTTGCTGCTGGGGTGAGTCTCCACACCTAGTATTGTATGTGGTTAACCAGGGATTGAACCCAGGTCCTTGCGCTTGCAAGACAGGTGCCGCAACCACTGAGCCAAATCCTCGGCCCGAACCTTATGACTTTTTAAGCAAACAGATACCCGACCAGTCATAGGAAATCTGACTTCATGGTCCCTGCATGCTAGAGCCCATTTCCTGTCCTGGGAACCCTACAGATGTGGCAGTCATGACTTTCCTGGGCTAGCCATCTAAATTTGGACTTTTTGGATGAGTGAAGCATGAAGGTCCTGGTGGCAAGTTAGCCTGAGCTGATCTGATTGGAAATATGGTGTTGTGGAACAAGGAGTTGAGAGTGGGGACAGCACAGGCCACAATAGTCCAATCAAGGGTTGCTGTGGAGAATGGTCTCAGCGGTACACAGCTTCTAGAACCTGTCTTGCCGGCTCCTCTACTTTTAGATCTGTGATTATTACTTTTGTGCAAAGAAGACTCAAGCCTGAAAAGTAATCAAAGACTCAAGCAGACTCTTGAGAGCTAGTGACGTCTGTAGCTTGGAGGAGAAGTTGTTTGTTCCAAGTCGCACTTCCCAGGTCAGGCCCCAGGCTCCTCAGATGTGCTGAGCAGGTTTCTAAGCTTGTAGCTTGACACTTTTAGCTAAATAGTTTTGTTAAGAGAAAAAGACAGGGCATGACATGGAAGAGGCACTAGGAAGAGAACCACCAGTCCTCTTCGTGCCCATCTGGAGGACTGACAAGGGACTTGCCCTGTGTTAGGGTTTCCCAAGTAACTTCTTGTGAAGGGCATTTCCAAGAAAGATGATCTGAAAAAAAGTTATAAGGCAACCCTGAGTGGATATGCTCCTCCTGTTCCCAACCCCTGTGTGCCCCCGTGTGTGTGTGTTTGTGTGTGTGTGTGTGTGTGTGTGTGTGTGTGTGTGTGTGTGTAGGGGGTGCATGCTGTACAGAGTAGTATTAAAAGCTGTAAGAGGTCTTGCTGGGAAGAAACCTACTTTACTTTATTTAATCCAGGCTTTCCCTCATTTATTTGATTGCAAATTCCTATAACACTAGTATTTCATGGCCTACATTGTGGGAGCTGTGCCCTAAATACCCAGACTTCTGTTGTCATTCATCACTGACTTGCAGGCGTATTATCAGTTCTCTTTCTGGACCCATCCCCTAGCCTGTTTTCAGGAAGAGGATGGATTCCTAGGCCACTGCTTCTACCATGCTTTCATCTTCATTCTACTAGATGGGGCTGGGGATTTTAAGTGTCCGCATCAGCCCCAGGATGACCTGGCCTGATCAGGGGCCTTGTGTCCTCTTCTTACTCCTTGCCTCAGGATGGTGCCTTGTCACTTTGTTTGTTAGAGCTATGCATCGGAGCTGGTCACCGGAAGGAGAATTCTCCCACCGTAATCAGTGGGCTGTGGTGTCCTCCACTGGGTATGTTGGGGGTTGGCCTGCGAAGGTAGATCTGCGAGCTAAATGTGCACCTGTGATATATGTATCTCCTAGAGGCCGAGATTGGTATCCCAGAGTGTGCAGGAGGAGAAATGGCCTGGGATGCCAGTGAAGTTATAGATGATGAGGCCCCTCTCTGCTTGGGAGGGCTCAAGCCAGCACAGCAGGATGTGGAAGCTCCACGGCCCTCTGAGGCTCACCCAGTGTCTGTATTTGGTAGAGCTGTCTCTGGGATGGAGGGGCTTGCAATGCTGGAAGTGTGTGGGAAGGGAGGAGAGCCAGCTGCTGGAGAATGCATGTGACTCAGGGATGCATGGTGGTGGGGGAGGAGGTGGCTCTGCCAAATGGGAAGTGAGAGGACTTGAGGTCACCTCCCCTTTGCAGGCTCTTGTGCTAGCACCAGGCCCCGAGTGCTGGTGGAGGGCCACCTGCATGTCTGCACACATGGTCTCTGCCTGCAGAGTGCTTTGTGATCTGCTTCTCTGCAGAGACACCCAGAACACTCACTTAACCTTGCCCTGGATAGAGAAATCACCGCGAGGAGGGGATCAGAGGCATCTGGGGAGTATTTATGATTTGCTCTCTCTCTGTGGAAAAGAGGCCTTTGGGCCGTCTACCCACACAGTCTGGCTCTGGGGGAGGCAGGAGAATGGCCCTGTCCTTTCCTTCGCTTTCCCAAATCTACTATTTTCTTCTGTCTATAGACTCTGGCATCTGCCAGAGCACAGGTTTCTCTGTAAGACCAGTGAAAATAGCTGCCTTGTGTCTGTCCTACCCATGGTTGCAGAATGATATCGGAGCAGGTGGGATGACTGGGCTCTGGTGGAGAGTAGTGATTCCCTTTCTTTTTTAGCAGTTCTCCTTCTTCCCCTTGAGCTGGCAGCAAAACCTCTGCTAGACTCAGGAGATTGTATTTGAGCCATAGTCCTGCTTTTCAGAAAAACATGGGGAGGCCCTCACCTACCTTCTGAAAAATATAACAGAAAAAGCCCTGTATTCATTTGTTTGACTCACAGTCTGGTTCCTAAAGGCCTGGACTTTGCCATCCCAGGATGCTGTGTCTTTCTGATTTCTATAGATGTGAAGACTTAGGAGAAAATAAGATGGGGCAAAGCAAGCTTCTACTGGCCCCATAAAGTGTTCTTCTCAGCTGGATAGCAAAGCAGAAGAGGGTTCAGTTGGGAAGAATGATCTGTTTTAGGGGTTCTTCTCTCACTTAGTTGAGCAGAGGTTTTAGAGGAAGAGATTCCAGATGGGCAACATACAGGTAGAGCAGGGCAACATACAGGTATAGCAGGGTCTTTGCTAAAGCATCACTTCATAGTCCAGGGGATTAAGGAGTTAGAAGAGTAGGGTGCCCACTACAGGTTTAATCCTATTTCTTCCTTCCTTCTTCCCTCTTCTGCTTTCAGGTCTTGTTAGCCCTGGATATGTCTTTGAATTGACCCAGTATCTCGAGTCCCTGCTGGATGCCTAACTGTCATTACTGGCTGCTTCTGTCTTTTGAAGATGCTTCTTCACAGACCTGTTGCACGTGGCTGTGTTTCGTGTGCTAAAGACTACACTGTTGCGCCTGCTTGCTTGCTAATATAAAATCATGCAAATCTTAGGCAGAGTGAGGTTTAGTAGCTTGTGTGTCTATATGCACAGCCTGCCGGGAGGCTGTGTCCGTGTCTCTTAGTGAATTTGTTCCTTAACTCCTCCTGTTCCACGCCGTTTGAGTACATGATCTTGGCCACCATCATTGCCAACTGCATCGTCTTGGCCTTGGAGCAGCATCTTCCCGAGGATGACAAGACCCCGATGTCCCGAAGACTGGTATGTGCCGCCACTCTCTTTCCTACCTTCCCCCTTCTCATTCCTCTTCCTGTCTCCTTGTACTTGGCTTCATGACTGTTTCTTCCCCTTTTCTCCCTTCCCTCTGCAATGAGCATATTGTTTGCCAAGGACAAGGTGACAGCAAACCCCACTGGGCCTCATGAGGAAGAGAGGGCCCTGCAGACACGTGTGTGTACCACACGGTAGCCACGCAGGACAAAAGGGCCAGACAAGGCCGTTTGCCTTATTCTTCTTCCCCAAGGGATTTTCCAATGGAAAGAGAAGAAAGGACAAAGGAGAGAAGAGCAAAGAAGCTCAGAGCGTTTTGTGTTGGTGGTTACAACCTCGCTAAGTGCTGACATCCGTATTCTCACTAAAGACATGATTCACATGTCTAATGCATTCTCCCAGAAGAGAGAAAACAAATTGCTTAAAATCCAAATGTGTGGTGAATGGTTCTAGCCTGATTAGCTGGCCATGAGAACTCTGAATTTCTAACTGATGTGAAGACCAGCAATGGTGAGGCAGCACCTTTGGAGCAAAGCCAACAGGGACCTACAGTGGAAAGAAATATGGCCTTAGTTGAACCCACACATATCTGTGTCTACAGTTGACCCCCTTGCTCTGTGTGCTCCATGAATCACAACCTGTGGCCCCAGGGCTCCCTTTGTCCCTCAGGATCTTCACCTTCTACCCGCACATGGGGCTGGCCCAGCACAAGTGCCCAGCTCAGCGTGTGCCTTTGCTTGCGTGTGCTAAGGAATAATTCCCTTACTGGCATTTCTACCCCTGATCCCCATAGGAGAAGACAGAACCATATTTCATTGGGATCTTCTGCTTTGAAGCTGGCATCAAAATCGTGGCCCTGGGTTTCATCTTCCATAAGGGCTCGTACCTCCGCAATGGCTGGAATGTCATGGACTTCATCGTGGTCCTCAGTGGGTGAGTTCATTTTCTTGCTCTTTCTCTCTGTGTATGTGTAGGAGCCTGTAGCGGCTGGTGTGGGTGCTTGAGAGAGACAGCACACTGGAGCATGTGTGTAGAAGAAAATGTTCAAGAAAGACTCCCTCTCCTACTGGACCATAGAGAACCTACCTCAAGAGGAGTCGGAGAACCCTGTAGAGATGTCTGTGGTATTAGACATAGGCTGTGGAGCTGCTGGGCATATCTGACTTCCTGTTCTGTGTGTGGCTAGATTGCTGAACCCCCGTTTTCTTGGGGAGGGAGCTTTTCACTTTAGGAAGCAGCAGCCCTAGACTGTCACTCTAAGACATGAGCCCAAAGACACAGGTGAGTACAGTTTGTGTCGGAGTCTGGAGAAGACCCTGACCCTATTTTCTGAACTGATAATTTAGACTCATGTTCTGACAGCAGAATATTTGGATGATTTGCAGATTTATTAGCAGCCTAAAATTGAATCACATTAAAATGTCATTCTTTGGAAATTTATATAGTCATACTATGATGGGACTGACTTGGTGTCAAAGGGACATACATAGTAGTGGAACATTTATTAAATATTTGATAAAGCATTCTTGTGAATCTGACTGTAGTGAAGGACAGTGGGCCCACCCAGCACTTCCATGCAGATGCGAGGAACCTGGCTCGTCACACTGGATTTCCAGGGCTTGGTGGGTCCTTGTGTCAGGTGACTCACGGTCCCTGCAGGGAAGGGAGCAGTAGTGTGTGGACGTGGTAGCTATGGATATGGTCCGGAAGTTCCTTCTGCCTGGTCAGTGTACAAGTGAAGTGGGGACCTGGGGGAATTATGCCACCTTCTGACTGACTAAAGGAAAAAGGAGAAAAGATGACATTTTTCCAAAGAATAACAACTAGATGGAAGTAGTGAAGTTTGTGAAGAGTAAAGGCTTGGGAATCATTGTGTTCATTCATTGTCTCATGGCACAGACACAACACTTATATTTAACCTTTAGACTAATTGTGACTGAGTGAATGAAAGAGTAGAAGGTATAAGAATTGGAATACAGCTTTTAGCAGCCAACCCCTTGGAATAGAGAATGGATACATAGATAATGATGACTATTCATGTTTAAACTCATCTGTCATCTTATAATAAGGTTTTCCAGGAGGTTATTTTTCTAAAAAAAAAATTCTGCTACTAGATTTTAAGTGTGATTTAGTATTTGAAGGTACATTTTATAGATAGTATTATGGAAGTACATTGCCATAGGAAATGAAGCATGCCTGGGCGATGTTTTAAATGTCTCTAATAAATAATGTGTACTGTATAAGAAAAGACCTAAATGGGAATCTGAGTTCCTTAAAAATTCAAGGATTCTGTCTAGAAGAAAACTACTGTAGTGTACGCCATTATTTGTCAAGATTGGTCCCATTCAGACTATATGGGTCAGAGAAGCATTTGAAATTTCTTGTCCAGTCCATTTATTTCTACTTTAAACAATTATATGTTCATTAAAGGAAATATAAAAATACATAAAAATCAAAGAAAGAAAAAACCCCAGCTCACTGATTAAGAAAATGCTTGATTGTTTTAGGAGTATTTCTTCCCAGCCCTTTGATGCTAAACTAGCTTTCTTTAAATGTCTGTAATTTTGCTGCCTTTCTCAATATAGTATGTGCCTATCTCATGTTATTTCTTCCATACTGTGATAAAAATTCTGTAATGACTGATCAGCAGTTTGTTAAAGAGATGTGCACAGCTTACTTCTTAGTTTTGTGATTATTTGACACTTAGATTGCTTTCTGTCTTTCACAGTGATAAACTATTAAAGATGTTCCAGCATACATCTTTTAGATGTCACATTTTAGCAGATATTTTGACAGGTCGAAGCCAGTCAAGCCCTCTGTATCCATAGATTCTATGCAATAGGTTTATCCAGGCATGGATTGAAAATAGTTGGGGAAAAAACTGGGTCTGTGCTGAACATGCACAAACTTTTTTCTTTGTCATTAGCCATAAAGAGTACAGTATAACAAGTAGTTACCTGTACATTGTAATGTAGTGAGCATTTCAAGTAATCTAGGGATGATTTAAAGTATGTGGAAGGGAGGATATGCACAGATTGTGAGCAAATACTGTTCCATTTATGTAAAGCATCTGAGCATGCACGGACTTTGGTGGGCTCAGGGTCTTGGTACAGGTCCCTTGCAGATACTGTGGGACATTTGTACTTTGTAGGGGAAGCTGGTTGTTCTCATGTGAGATCTTGGAACTGTGATGGGGAGGTGGAGGAACAGGACCATTTAACCTGACAAGAGAGGAGCATGGGAATTGTAGTAAGTGTGGCTAATACTATTGAAATAGCAGGTTTGAGGGAATCAGCACATACTGTATTGAGAAAGGCAACAAAAGTACAGACATTTAAAGAAAGCTAGTTCAGCATTTGAGGGCATTTATTTGCACTGCCAAGAATTGGTCCTGTACTTCTTACCTGCATATCTGGGAGTTTCTAGACTGGGTTCAGATGCTCAGTGGGACCAGGTCGTTGGTTCTGTCTGTGATGTCTGCCCAGCCCCTCCTCTCCCTATCTTAGAGCTCTTCAGACTCTGCTGTCTCCATGCATAGTCTTGAAGGCTCATGTTTTCCATCTGAACCAACAGGGACTTTGTCATGTCCCCTGAAGAATGACTGCTTAGCCTTCTACCAGGTACCTGTGGATCGCTTCTCTTTAACTCACATGGGAATAGGTGCAGATACAGAGCTGATCCTCGGCTGTCTGCATGTTTGGTCTTATATTCACTCTGTGTGTTCATCTACTACACTGCATCGCTTCTAAGATGTGAACCATCGCTGAAATCAATCTGTGTCTTAGAATAGTGGCAAGGCAGAGTTTAATTGATGGCATGTTTTATTTTTCTCTCCTAGCAATACATTAAGTTATGGGACACTTTACAGTTACTGGGGTCTTAGAGTCAATGGAATATGTTATGATGCCAGCCTAGTGAAGCAAGCAGAGCAGACTCCAGAAATGAGTCATCTGGTATTCAGCGAGGTTAAGTCCTTTCCCCAAGATCTCCTGCTTCTAGGTGGATGATCCTGGAGATGAAATTGTATCCTTCAGTCCAGGACTGAAATCTGCTCCTATTCCAGGGAGCCCCCTCTCCAGGCTGCACAGCATTCACTTTTTACCTTCCTGCCACCTGCACCCTCAGGAGTCCCTGCTGACAGCTCTTCCTTCCCACCTCATCTCCAAGTGTCACCTCAGATTTTACTCATTTCCACAGGAGGAATGACAGATGCTGGAGCATGACATGGTGCCTTGCGGCTGGGGCTGCTCAACATCTCAGCTCTCTGACTTAGTGGTGGGTTGGGCTGGGGTGGAATATGGGAGAGTGGAGAGGGAGGTGGGTGCTGGGTGTCAGGCTGCCGGCTCAGCGAAGACCTTTTGTCATTACTCTTTGCTGAGAGATAGTTAAGGAAGGGGCAGCCTGGGCCACCACATGCTGCCTACCGCCTTTGACCTCGTAATTTAGTAGTTTTGGTTTCAGCAGGGTGAGGGCATTCAGGGTTTAGAAAATATATTTGTGTATATTACTTCATCTAATCTTCATAATCCTATTGAAAGGATTGTCTTGGTACATCTTCTGCTGCTATAACAGAATACTTGGGATTGGGTAACTTATAAAGAACAGGGGCTATTTCTTCCTCGTCTAAAGACTGACAAGTCCAAAGGCATGGTGCTGGGATCTGGTGCATCACATCATGATGAAAGACATCATATAGTGAGGAAATACACACACAGAGGGGAAAAAATGGCCAAATGCATCCATTTAGCAGGAGCCTATGACCTACTGTAACCCTACCATAACCCACTCTGGTGATATTGGCATTAATCTGTTTATGAAGATGGCGCCCTCATGGCTTAGTGACCTTTTGAGGGTCCCATCTCTTAATACTGCTACAATGGCAATTAAATTTCAACATGAAGTTTTTTTATTAGAATATACTAATATATGTATTATATTACTATATATATTTATACATATATACTAATTATACTCATGTTGGGAAATAGATGCATATACATATTCACCATGAGTTTGGGAGGGACATTCAGCCTGTAGAAAGGATGTTATTATAATTTACAGACACAGCCACTGGGGTTCATCAAAGGCATAAAACTTGCCAGGAGGGCTTTGATCCAAGCCTTTTTTGTGTGTGTGGTACTGAGGATCGAACTCCAGCCCTTGTACTTCCAAGGTAGGTGTGGTAACACTTGAGCTAAATCCCTGGCCCTGCTTGATCTGAGACTTGAGTCCACATGTCTGGCTCCAAGTTCCTGACATCTGCCGTTCTCAGGCTGCCAGTCCCCTCACAACCCCAAGTACTCAGTAGTCCTAAAGGTCTATGTTTTCACTTTCTTGTGATTTCTGAGAAGCAGATGTGTATGGCAGGGAGACAGAGAAGGGCATAATCAGACAAAAAGTTAGAGCTCAAAGCTGGGGCTGTGCCTGGGACTTGAAGAGGATAAGAGTCTGTGGCTTCCTCCTAAGACTTCTCTCTGTGGGCCTAGAATAAAACTCCCTGCTCTGTGGTAGAGAAGACATACTGCACAGCTCTCAGCATAGTGTATTGTGATGCATGAAAACTAGACCAAAAGAGCCAGCTCATTTCTTTAATAATTGGCTCATTTATTTACTCATTTATCCATCCATTTATTTATTCAGCAAAACTAGTATCATTAAATGCAGAAGAAAATGCTGGCACTGAGAGAAATCCAAGTTAATGCATTATCATTCTGTGATAGAGACTAGAATCTGCCTTTTCTTAGCAAACTTTCATCTTATAGAACTAAGACCTCTCCTGTGTTGGTAAAAATTCAGAAGATGCCATTATTAAGTACTTGTAGGCAACTTGAAGTATTCTAGATTATTTGAAATCATTTTTGTATATTAATCTTAACAATACACTATAGAACCTGAAATGTGTGGTTACTATTGGGGGAGGACAAGAAGAGGTCAGTGGCACTCCTAAGCCATGTAAGACCCCCTTTCGTCCTTGGAGGGCCAGTGTCTGGTATGTAGTCAGTACTCAATAGATGCTGATTGGGTTGAGTCACTTGCCATGTCCTGAGATCCTCTTGTCCACCCTAGTGCTGAGGGAACCCCGGGCCGGGCTGCAGAGGGCTTGTCTGTTCTACACCTTCCTGTTGGTCCTAGTGGAGTCTGTATTTCTAGCTGTACCTGCCTGGTTCTCTGACATTCTGATCAGTGTGTTTAAGGAAATGAAAGCTGGGATCTCACTCCTCAGGCTGTTAGGAGACATTGGGACATCAGTGCTCAGGGGCTGTTTCCGAAGTTCTCTGTGTTACTGCTTGGACATTGCTTCCCGCGTGATGGGGCGGAAGTGAAGGCTGAAATCTGAGGCATTAACCCTTGAGAGGTGGCTGTGAGAAGGGGCAGAGAGAAGAAAGCAGCAGTCACTGTCACGTCACTTGCTCTGGTCATGTAACCAATGTTGCCATGTGCTGAGGTCTATGCCAAAGACTATGCATATCTTATAAATAGTATTTCTGACCCTAAAACATGGTATTACCAGATGAACGTTTTTAGGCTTGATTGGAACCCAGGACCATGTTAGAGGTAAGGAAGCTAAGGAGTTTGCCCTTATCCACAGTTTTGTCTTCTGTAGTTTTAGTCACCCGTGGTCAACTATGATCTGATAACGGTAAGTGGAAAATTTCAGAAATAAATAATTCCTAAGATTTAAATTGCATGCAGTTCTGGACAGCATGAGAGACCTCCAGCTATCCTGTTCCATCTCCCTTGTGATAGGACTCATCCCTTTGCCGTGTGTGTCCACATCATGTACACTGTCCGTAAATAAATGCCCAATATCCTCTCTGTGGTTCACCTTTGTAGAGTCATAGTGCTTGTGTCCTGGTAACCTTTATTTTATTTAACTGCAGGAGTAGTGATTTGGCAGTTTTACTGGAGCATATTATTATAATTATTGTATTCGATTATTATTGTTAATTTCTTACTGTGTCCAATTTACAAATTAAATTTCATCATAGGTGTGTGTGCACAGGAACAAAACATACACAGGGTTCAGCGTTCTGTGGTTTTAGGCGTCCCCTGGGGGCCTGGGAACAAAGGCCTGCAGATCCTGGGGTTGGGGCGGGGGGCTGTGTAATGTAGGCAGAGTCTGAAGGGGGTTTCACAGCTTTCGGGGTCTGGCTCTCACCCTGGGTCTCGAGGTCGTGCAGCCTAGAGATACTCGCTGCTTCTGCGCTGCTGGAGAGCACAGTTTCCCCTTATTTCCCTCGTGCATCCTTAGCTCAGGCACAATATTGAGAAGTGTGCTCTCCTGTTCCATTTAGGAAACATTTTTTTTCAGTTGTGTGCTGAAGTGCGGGTGGAGATACATATCTGCTCTTGTCTGCCAAGCTCCTTGTGGATGGTGATGTCATCTATTTTCCTACTGAAAAATGACGAGCAGCTCCTAGCACGCTCTGCTGTCAGTCCTGCCAGCTCTGTGCCGGGAAGTGACCTGTTTTGGTTATTCCTTAACTGCAGATCCAGTGACAACCCTAAGGAGTATCTGAAACTTTTCATGGCTGGGTTGTCACCCCAGACGGGGCCATTACTGGACATATTGGTGGTGTACCCGATGTGCCAGGCACAGCGCTAGCTGTGACAGTGATGGCATGTGCTGTGGACATGTAGGGAAAGGACATCTACCCATCTCAGTGCGCTGCTGAGGAAAAGCTCCTTGAAGGCGCTACTTGTGGAGCCATGTACCTCAAATGGGAAGTGAGACTTGAACGGGGGTCCTTCACAGGCAAAGGAGGAAAGAGCTTTACTGGGCAGAAGTGGGGAGCATGGAGAGAGACAGACATCAGGCCATCTTTGGGACCCCAGAAGTAGAATAGTGGAAGAGGGAGATTGTGGAGGTCACGGGACAGCCTGAGTCTAGCTTGGGTGCGCACTTGACTGAGGCAGCAGGAGACCTCTCAAAGCAAGGGGTAAAAGGGAAATGCAATCCTAGTTATAACTGCTTTGGATGCTGTATATATGTTTTCTTTCTTTCTTTTTTTTTTTTTTTTTAAAGTTTTTTGAGACAGGGTCTCGCTTTGTGGTTCAGGCTGGCCCTGAGCTCAGCCTCAAACTCACATCACAGCAATCCTCCTGGCTCTGCCTCCCGAGTGCTGGGATTACAGGCGTGAGCCCCACGCCCGGCACTGTGGTATGTGGTACTGGTTGCCGCTGGGGTGAGTCTCCACACCCAGTATTGTTATGTGGTTACCGGGGATTGAACCTGGGTCCTTGCGCTTGCAAGACAGGCGCCGGAACCACTGAGCTATATCCCCAGCCCCTTCTTTCTTTTTTTTTAAATGCTGGGAGTCACCTCTAAGAAAAGGCAAGGCAAGGAGAAGGGAGCAGTCTCCCTGCGGTTTGGGAGAATTTGCATAGCTAAGCAGAGAGGAAAGACAAAAGAAAACAGGATGGAGGAAGAGAAGAGCCAAGCGATGCTGCAGAGGAGCCGGGAGCTGCCAGCGCGCACCTCCCGCCTGTCACCAGTGGCACATGCAGAGCGCTTCAGCCTGCAGCCTGTTGGTAGGAGGACGATATCTGGAGCTAAATATATATCGATAGGTATTTTTAGAGGGTTTTTTGTAAGGAGGCTGTCCTAACATGCGCATTTCCATAGCAGCTAAAGATCGAGGAAAGAAAGCACAATTTTCCTCTGGGAGCTCTGTCTCTCTGGTGCTGAGGATGTGGGGGGAGGTGTTGCAGATGCAGTCCCGGGGAAGGGGGATGCCCAATTTTAAACCCTGGGGGAACAGCGCCATACCCTGGGGTATTGTATACAGCATCTTCCTGCCAGGCAGCCCCGCAGGATTTTACAGGCCTGTTTTTGACTCACCCTTCCTGTTTTAGGTGAGAGATGTGCGAGGGTGGGGAACGAGGACAAAAGGAGTAGAGGGAGGAGGCTGAGAGCTTGTTTTGGAAATAGGGAAACTGAGGCATAATGAAGAGATAACTTGGGGTTTGGAGCTGTCCAGCCATACTGAGGCGGGAGACTAGGAGGGCAGCGTCTTGATGCAGGTAGTGGGGAGTTCTGGGAGTCCCTGGGCTTTGCTCCTTCTCAACGTGTTTCTCCTCACAGAGTGGGTAGCTCTTCTGACAGATCTCCACCTCCTCCTTGCCTCTTTGTTCATTTGTTAGCTCTTCACAGGGGAGCCCAACGCTACTGGCCACATTTCCATTTCTTTTTTTTTTTTTTTTTTTAATCTGAGTATTGTTTTAGTTCCAGTGGTATTTCTGGAAGAGGTAGGAAGGAGATGATTGGAAAAGATAAGATGAAAAATTTTGTTTGTATTTATTCTTTCTTCTTAGAGTGTAGGATTTCAGTTTAGGGGAAAAAGTAGACAAAAAGCAAAATATGAAGCTTAACTAGTTCTTCGGAGCTCTGTGCTGGTGACAAACAGCTTTTTTCTGGGAGGCTTCTGATGAGAGTGTCAATTAGTAGTTAATAGGCAATTGAGCTGGAATTGTTTCTCTGGTAGTAGTTCTCTTTTCCTCACAGATTAATTTGATCTCCCCTCCACACACACTTGGATGCACATTGGTTCACTAAACAGATAGTTATTAAGCACCTACTGTGTTTTAGCAATAGAACATTGGCGTCTGCTGGTTTCTCTTTTCCTGAAAGTCTCTCCACAACCCCTGCTGGTAGGACCTCAATCCAGTGAGAGGAGATAGGGGCTTGCGTAGGCCTCAACATCTGCAAAGAAAGAGGGAGCCAGAGGGACTGAAGGAAACCTCTTTTTTTTTTTTTTTTGAGACAGAGTCTTGCTTTGTGGTTCAGGCTGGCCCTGAGCTCAGCCTCCAACACACATCACAGCAATCCTCCTGCCTCTGCCTCCCGAGTGCTGGGATTGCAGGCATGAGCCACCATGCCCGGCACTGTGGTATGTGGTACTGGTTGCTGTTGGGGTGAGTCTTCACGCCCAGTGTTGTTATGTGGTTTCCGGGGATCGAACCCGGGTCCTTGCGCTTGCAAGATAGGCACCGGAACCACTGAGCTAAATCCCCGGCCTGAAGGAAACTTCTAAGTCTTTGTGGTTTCATCACTGGAGGTTCCCTCCCAAATAGGAGATGGAGGCATCAGCTCTGCCCCATGGGGTAGGTGGTAGTTTCAGTGACTTCTGTCACAGGACAAGAAGTTTTCAAGATGGGTCAGTGAGAAGAATAATGAGCCTTATCAGGGAGAATTACTCGCAGATTAGAGTGCTGGCCGTGGAGAGCGATGGTCTGGCGCTGGGCTTTTATGTGCTCTTGGCATTGTCTCCGGGGTGGGTGATGGGTCGTGTGCATTCCTGTGCCTGTCAGGCTGCCCGTTTGGTGGCTAAGCTAGAGTACAATCCATTTATGCAGACTTGAGGTTCAGGGATCTGCTGTCCATGGACTGGTGCTGCTTCCTAGAGGACGAAGTCTGTTAGAAGAGAAGCAGTTTGCAGGGGAAAAGCAAAGCCCCGGTTTTATAGGTTTACTGTATCTGTGAGACCCTTATGAATTCTTTCTTTTTGGAATGAGTTTATTGGAAGGGAAAGAAAAGGAATGATAACTTTTGTGTTTTGAAGCTGCAGTATTTCTTAAAAGTGGAATTTTTATTTTTTAAAGACAGGGTCTAGCTTTGTAGTTCAGGCTGGCCCTGAGCTCAGCCTCAAACTCACATCACAACAATCCTCCTTCCTCTGCCTCCCAAGTGCTGGGATGACAGGCGTGAGCCACCATGCCCGGCACTGTGGTATGTGGTACTGATTGCTGCTGGGAGTGAGTCTCCTTGCCCAGTATGGTATGTTGTTACCGGGGATCAAACCCGGGTCCTTGAGCTTGCAAGACAGGTGCCGGAACCACCGAGCCAAATCCCCGGCCCCAAAAGTGGAATTTTAAAATTAGTGCTTTTCTTATCTCCTTCCTACTGATCCTCATTTCTTCCGTGCTCCCCAGTTTGGTTTGGGCTTTTTGTCTTTTCCTGACTTACATTCACTCTGGGTGATTTAGGGGGAGAGATCATGGCGAGGCGTTTTCCTCGGCAGACCACTGTCGGGGCCTGGCACTCCCATCTTAAGGTAGTTAAACAAATACATTCTTAGGAGTGTTTGTGGATGGAGGGGGGGAATTAAAACCTGTTTGCAGAGCTGAGGTGGAGATAGTGTGTTCATTCTTTAAGCTTCCAAGATAGAATTGAGGTTTAAAAGAATGTTTATATCTCGGTTCTGTGGATGAACTATATCTCTGCTTGGGTAGAGATTTGTGCGTTATGCCTATGTTGTAACTATAGCCCAGAGTTAACTATATGTGAGTCAGTGTAAAATGTGAGGATGCAGTAGTGCTATTTAATATACATGTCGTAGAAGTCAAGAAATATGTTCAGTTCAGAGTGGTTTTCAGAGGCAAGAGGTAACTGGGGGGAAGTAAGGAGGAAGCTCAGTCGCTGGGATGTAGATCTAGGAGAATAATGAATTTGCCCACGTTTCTCTTATGTTTTTCTTAGATGAGAAGTGGAGACTCGAGGGGCTGGATCCCTCACCTCTGATTGGGTAGAGGAGACGTGTAAGCTGGAACTTAGAACTTGGCTTGCCTAGCCACAAACACTGCCTTGATTACAGCCTCACGCACCACCCTTGGCAGTGGGACTCTGCTGCTTTGTGGTTATTGTGTTCAGGCCATCTAGGTGCTGGTGTTGAGAAATGAGTGACTGTATCCCTGGGACACACACACATACACACACATGCACATACTCCTGACATACAGACATAGAGTTCTGGGCTCCTGGCCCAGAACTGTCCTGGCCCATGTGCATTTGCATTTTAATTCTGTCACCAACAATTCATTTCTGTTATCAACAATTCCAATTCCCAAGCTATGTATACTGTACAATAAACTTCCTCTCTGCAGGTGTTTTACAAAACAGTGATGTAAAAACACCAAAATCAATAAATAGCAATCTCTTTCCCCAGGACCGTGATATTCTGAAGATAATGTTAAAACACAAATAAAACACACACGTACCAGTTTGGAAAGTGTATGAAAATTGGAAGTTTGCAAAATGCTATTGTTTTGTAGAACCTCTCTCAGAATAGCCTCTTATTTCTGTAAGACTTGGTAACCAGAAAAATGGATTTTATTAAAACTTACTGCAAATTCTAAAACTATGACTAATTTTCAGTTTTCCGCTAGTTATCATTTTGTGTCAAGAAAGACATTTATTCCGAGTTGAACAAAGGGTATATCTTACTTTCTCTTAGTAGGATAACTGATTTGATCAACACTGCTAAAATCTTACAGTTTAATTATTAAGAGGAACAATGAAGAAATTTGAAGAGCAAAGATTGAAATGAAGGCCTTCATTTTTAACTTGATTAGTAGTAAAATATATCTTCAAGATGTCCGTGTTTTGTCTTCCCTTTCTTTGTCTTTGTCTTCTGTCCCCCATTTGTCTCCTGACTTCTCCTAAAGGACACACAAGGCCAGAAGCTTGGCCTTCTCTCTCATGCCTGGATCTGGCAGGTGAAGGCCGAAGAGACGCTGCTTCCTCCCTCAGGAGGTCCAGTCAGAGAGGTTGTACGCAGAGTAGGGTTGAGCTCTGACTTCCTCCTCCTTGTCTTTCATTTCCTTTTTTCTCGGCTGTCACTCTTTTGCCAGGAGCCTGCACCTGAGTGACAAGATGGCTGGGAAAAGGACTCAAGGCCATGACTTTTCGCTCAGACCTCCAGTGGGAGGACAGTGACTGGGAGACAGAGTGACAAGTGTGGCTGACTCACACTTTAGATGGCATCTGCAATGCATTTGCAGTAACTTCTGTCACCATAGGAGGTGCCTGTATCTCACCTCCTCCCCCAGGGCCACCTGGCTCTTGGGGGGCTCATTCCCCCATCTTTTTGATTGGCAGTGGGGAGACTGAAAAATACACTGATTTGAATCTAACTAGCTTTAAGTATCTTTGCTCTTGAGACTTAATAAAAAATGAGGGTACATTATAACCACAAATGTAAAGGCATAGATAATTTATCTAAAAGAGTACCTTGACTTAGTACAGTTGACTTATGTGTCTTATATTCTTTGGCCTATTAGTCTGGTTTTAATCTATATTCATGGTATTTAACTTTCTATTTTGTTATAGGATTAATTAATATACCAGATTCTGGAAAAAAATAAAAGGAATTGGAGAAGGAGGGAAGGAACGAATTGAGATGTGTAATGTACTTGTACCAATTCCCTACAATAATTGTAGTCATTATGTATTGCAAATATATATTAGTAAAAATTTGAGAAAAGGTTTAAGGCTTTTAAAAGATTTAAAGAATTTTATAACAATAAACACGAGTATCATCTTGTAAATATAAATCTTTTGTGATAACTGGTAGTTATTTAAATGTAACTTACATTTTCAAATATTATATCCATAGATTTAGAAATATGATGAAGCATAATAAAATGAACATCAAGTTTCATTGCTGTGTAAGTGACACAAGTGTTGTCATTATAATATTTAAATTAAATTAAACACAAGACTTAAAAAAAAAACAAACCAAAAATGCTGAGTGAAGAGGCAACAGCCTGAACCACGGATCTCTGATACTCAGTATGGAACTTTGGACTGCACGGTGAGGACAAGGGTGGAAAGAGCCAGCAAAGATTAGGGGGAAGGGAGAACAGAGACAGCTGCTATTACTGAGCACATTCTGTGTTCAGGTCGTGCGCTGACTGCCTAGGATATGAAAGTGGACAGAGATATCAGTGTGTTGCTTTAGAGCTCAGTGCAGAGAAGACAGACATGAACTGAAATTTCAACTTGATGGTGTATCAGCAACTACTAGAGTATGAAGAAAACTTTGAATGGGGATCTTAACCTAGCCTGAAGGAGGATATACAGAGACCATTGATGACAAGAGACCACAACTGAGATGCATTTATCTAGGAGGAGGAAAGAAGAGGAAGGGGACAGGATGAAGAACGTTTTAGGACAAGTGTGCAGAGTGGGAGGTGGGAGAGGTCCTGGCAGGCCTGGAAAATTAAAGGAAGGCTAGTGGGGCCCGTGGTGACAGGAAGCTAAGGGAGGCTGGGAAGGGAGGCTGGGCCACATCCTGCAGGGCCTCCTTGGCGCCTCTGTGGTGTTCGGTGGAAGGTCACTGAGTGGTTCCAAACAGGGCAGCGAACAGATTGCGGGGAGGGCAACTGTTTACCGGGAAAAAAAGAACAACTTCCCCAAGTGACTGTCTGCTCAGAATTGGGGGCTGAGAATTAGCATCATCAGAGAGTCCCTGTCTTCCCTTCTTCTTCCCACATTGGCCCTCAACTGTAATTTTTCCTTAACCTGTTGGAGCTGTACCAAACCCCATCTATAGACTTTATAATCTAGCCCGTTACATTCTAAAGATTTGTTAACCGACCCAGAGTGGAGACATAGTTCTCTGAGAATACACTCCGAGCATCTCCTACTGATTCAAATAATGGGTAAGAATTGATGAGTGTGTGGGTTTTTATTTTCGATGTTCAGTAGGGAAATTATTTTAAAAATGCTTTGGTGAGAACATTGCTATATGATTATTATGATTTTTATTTTCCAAATAGAACAATAGTCAAAAGATCAAGCCAACCCACATGGTTGTTTATGGGATGGCTCCCTTTTCCCTGTTTCTTAAGTACATGACACATCGTAAAGCTGAATCTGGAATCAAATTGGACTCTGTTAAGCACCGTAAATGTAATATTTGTGACTTAAGGTCTTCTTTTTGTGGGGAGCTCAAAGTGCTCTGTAATTTACCTCTCTCTGACTTTCTATTTGGAAAGGAAAATAGAAGCCTCCTACTTCCTTTAGTATATTTTTTGTTTGCTTGTTTTTTTTTTTTAGGTTTTTTTTGAGACAGTTTCTCGCTTTTTGTGGTTCAGGCTGGCCCTGAGCTCAGCCTCAAACTCACATCACAGCAACCCTCCTGCCTCTGCCTCCCAAGTGCTCGGATTACAGGCAGCACTGTGGTATGTGGTACTGGTTGCTGCTGGGCGTGAGTCTCCATGCCCAGTATGGTATGTGGTTACTGGGGATCAAACCCGGGTCCTTGTGCTTGCAAGACAGGCGCCGGAACCACTGAGCTAACTCCCCGGCCCTGTTTGCTTGTTTTTGAGACAAGGTTTCCCTTTGTAGTTCAGGCTGGCCCTGAACTCTCTATGTAGCCCAGGCCATCGTCAAGAACTCACAGCAATATTCCTGCCTCTGCCTCCAGAGTGCTGGGATTAAAGGCGTGAGTCACTGCGCCCAGCATTGTGATATGTGGTGCTAGGGATTGATCATACACTTGGCAGGCAGATGCCGGAACCACTGAGCTAAATCTCTGGCCTGTTCCTTTAGTATTATGTTGTTCTAGAAACAGGTCGCCAAATGCATCTTTTTCTATCAAGATCGTGGTGATATGGGAGTTGAGATTGTCTCATCCAGAATTTGAAGTTTAACCAGTAGTAACTACAAGGGAGGGAGAAGGAGTTTGCTTTATTCAAACTACTCACCCTCAGCACCCTTCACCCCAGCTCTGACTGATCTGAAGTTAAACTCAAGCTAAGCACCAAGAAGTTACCCAGAAATTCCAAGTTGGTTTTTTTTTTTTTGAGGTAGTCTCTCGCTTTGTAGTTTAGGCTGGTCCTGAGCTCAGCCTTGAAGTCACAGCAATCCTCCTGCCTCTACCTCCCAAGTACTGGGATTATAGGCATGAGCCACCCCGTCTAGCACTGTGGTATGTGGTACTGATTGCTGGTGGGTATGAGTCTCCACACTTGGCATTGTTGTATGTGTTACTGGGAATCGAACCCGGGCCCTTGCCCTTGCACCAAGACAGGTGCTGCAACCACTGAGCTAAATCCCTAGCCCCATCCAAGTTTTTGAATCATAGACTTAGGGAGAATTAAAGCAGGAGCAGATCTCAAGAATCACCACTCTGGCGATGTTCACCCTGTGGACTGTGGACTCTGGGGACTCTTGGGATGATCACAGTGGATAAACCAATCTGATCTCAAGAATCACCTCTCTGGCGATGTTCACCCTGTGGACTGTGGACTCTGGGGACTCTTGGGATGATCACAGTGGATAAACCAATCTGCCACCCAGCACTGGCTGTTCTCAGCTGTTTTCCACAAATATGCTTTGCAGTATAATTTTTTCTGAACTTGTGTGGATGTTGTTTTGATTTATAGATATAAACACATTTGAAAAGCATTGTTGAGTAAGTAGTGATATTTTTTCTTTTCTTTCGTGAGTCAGCAAAGCATAGTGGCTAATAAATTGGGCTTTGCAGACAAGCAAACCTGAATTTACAGCTTTACTTTGCTATTTACTAGTACCCCAGCTTCTGTAAACAGCATTAAGGAGGAGGTATGGGCACAAAGCAGTATCTATTTTAAAAAGCTGTTATGCACTTCTTTTTTTTTTTTTTTTTTTTGAGACAGGTTCTTGCCATGTAGTTCAAGCTGATCCCGAACTCACTGTGTAGCCCAGGCTGGCCTCAAATTCACAGCAATCCTCCTGCCTTTGCCACCTGAGTGCTGGGATTATAGGCCTGGCCACTACACCCAGTACTGTGGTAAATGATTATCGAGTGCTGAGTTTACACGCGTGAGTCACTATGCTCAGCACTGTTGTATGTAGTTACCAGGGATCGAACTCTGAACCTTGCACTTGCCAGGCAGATGCTGGAACCATTGAGCTAAATCCCCAGCCCTGTTATGCACTCTTAATAGAAAAATACTTTTCTGGAGGGTGGGGTGACATTAAGAAGGAAGTCACAGAACGGGGTATGGTGGAGCATGCAGAGGCCCTGTGTTCAGTCCAGAGGAGAAGAGATGTACATGGGCCTTGATTTACTGACCTAAAAGAACATATACCTTAATCTGATTACTGACGGAGAAAGGTAAGCACCATTAGATCTGTAAGGATATATCTCTGTGCTCTGACTCTCACCTATAGAAGTGCATGGAGTTTAGCAAGCTAAGACTCTTAAGAGAAAGTGAACTAGGAAAGCTATGATTCACCATCTATGACAGTCTTATCACCCTCAGTCCCTGTTGTAGGAAGATGTGGGAAAAGGTGATTTTTTTTTTTCCATCAAGCTTCTCTTCATCTTTTTCTCTCCTTCCCTCCAATCATCCATCCTTCCATCTAACAAACCATTGTACATTTATTAAGTGCCCAGTCAGAACAGGTATTATATTGGATGCAGAATATAGCAATAATGAATAAAAAGTCATGATCCCTATTCATATGGAGTTTACCTTTAACCAAGTTAGGGAGAAATTGGAAAGATATGTCTGATGTTGCCTGGACTACAAATTACCTTCAGTAGAAAAACTGAAGACTTTAGTATTGGGCCGACTTGAGCTTGAACTTCAGCTTTGCTCCTCAGGTGTCACGTTGGGCCAGTTATTTAACTTTCTTGAGTCTCATTTACATAAAATAGAAAAACACCTCTCGCAAGATTGACATTCGGGACTAAGCAGGGATAGAGCTCTAACAAATAACCTCCCAAATTTCAAGGAATTAATATAATAAGTTTATCTCATGCTCATTAAATAGACTGATGTGTTCTTAATAGTATGTTTGGCTTTTGTCCAGTTGGTGATTCAGAGACTTGGGCTGTCTGCAATTTGCTGTCCTCTAGATTTCAGGATTTGCACTCATTAAACACAGGTAGAAAGAGAGGGTATAAAAAAAGCAGTATTTTATACATTTCTTGGTATACGAGAGTTGCACATAATTTCTAATCACACTTGACGGAGCCGGCTGTCACCTGTCGGACAGTCCCTGAATGGGGGAGTGGGGACTAAGAAAAAAAGACAGACAGAGATAGTTGGGAAGGCACCCAGCAATGCTGAGAGCTGAGTTTATTTTCTCTTGACCTTTTATATAGCAAGCATAACAAGGAGTATCCTTTGCCATGACCTTCATCTGCTCACACCTGCTTCTATTTATGCCCACCTTTTGATCTTAATTACTTGCTATTAGTCAGTATTTAGCAAAAGGTAAACACCTCCTGTAGAACTTGTTGTTGGAGGTTACAAGTCAGCTTTGCTTATTGCTCTCCACACACACTCAACTGGCAAGGAGAATTTGCATGAACTCTACCTAGTTGCAGATGAAAGTTTTGAAAAGAAATAGTGATTTCTTTACTGTCAATGTAAGAGTTAAATAAGAAAATGTATGTATGGCCGGGGATTTAGCTCAGTGGTTCCGGTGCCTGCCTTGCAAGCACAAGATCCCAAGTTTGATTCCCAGTAACTACATGCAACAATGCTGGGTGTGTTGACTCATGCCCACCAGCAATTGGTACCACATACCACAGTGCCAGGCATGCTGGCTGATGCCCATAATCCCAGCACTCGGGAAGCAGACACAGAAGGATTGCTGTGAGTTTGAAGCTTGCCTGGGCTACATAGTGATCTCAGGACCAGCCTGAACTATAAAGTGAGACCCTGTCTCAAAAAAAAGTGTATGTAATTATCAGACATCCAAGAGACATGTAATAAATATTTTAATTATCAGTAGTACTTATTAATTCAAGAAGTAGTATATGTACAAAACAAAAAAGTAGTGAAAAGCCCTCAAAGAGCTTTCAGTCAGCTACAGAAATTTTATATATTAAGGTTCAAAACCATTTGGTGGGAGGAAAGATTGTGGAAATAAATTCATCCTATTTTATCCACTTGGCTTTCTGTTTGTTTATCTTTCCCCCTTTCAGGGAGTCCTTGGTATATAAAAGGCCTAGAGGTGAGTGGTAAGAGGGGACGCATGAGAGTTCAATGAGCAAGGTGGGGGTCACTAGGAATTGGTCTTCTTATGCTCTGATACAGCACTGATTGATAGTTGATGCCAGATGTTAGTGTAAGTAGCCACTGAATCCTGTTTTCATTTTTTTGAAATAAGTTTTAAAGTATGAGGAACAATTGATTTGTTTCTTATTTATGTGTTTATTTTTTCCCTCACTTCCAGAGAGCAAAGCTCAAAAGCAAGCAGCTAGCTGAGACTTTTTAAATGATGTTCATATTAATATGGACATCACTACTGGTTAGCATCTGTCAAACTGCAAACTCTATGGCACAGAGGACCAGAAGCCAATTTTAGAAGAAAACCAGCTTTTCCATTTAATAATGCCTTTTCTACCTTTACCTTGTACCAGGAAGGTGAAGGAGCTTTGTAATAAATTATGTGTGGCTACAGTAAATGGAGTCGGAATCAAATAAATGATGGTTATGGGTCTTCAGAGAAGAATTTCTGTACTGTTATGGCTGTAGTATTGGAATGGCCCTTGGGGTATCAGTTATGTTACTCCTTGCTGGAGCTTTGGCCTGTCTTCTACCTAGGATTCTATGATTCTAGGAAAATTGTCCTTTTTCTGCTTGCAAGAGAAGCTAGTTTGGTCCCCTTCTTTTGTCTTTAAGGAAAGCTTTAAGTTTCCCAAATTATTCAATCTCCTTGATTTTTCCTTCAGATGACACTGGACGGAAGGTCATTAAGCCAGCTGTGGCTGTTAGGCAGTGAGTCTAGTCAGGAGGCAGAGGAGGAAGAATGGACATGAGAGCTGGGATTCCCTGGCCAATCAGGAGTGTTAACTAAACTCATAGTGAGTGTCGATTGCTGTGTTCAACTATTTTTTTTTCCCATTTAATTCTTAAAATAATCCAGTAAGGTAAATATTGTCATGACCAGTGGGTGTGGCTTCTAGGGTACTATGGCTGGTCATAGTTGGGGTTGTGTCCCCTAGGGCTCACATACTTGGAGTTTTGGGCCCAGTATGGTCATGCTGAGAGATGACAGCACTTTGACGGTGTGAGGCCTGGTGGGAGTTCTGGGTTACTGGGGGCGCTGCCCTCTGATGGCGTTAATGTACCTTTTTGAGGACATAGCCGTTTGGTTACTCCTCACAGCAGGCTTTTTGTTTTGTTTTATTTTTTGTGATCAAATGCAAGGCCGTGCAAGGCCTTTTATTGATAAAGCAAGGCCATCTTACATGCTTGGTGCCTACTTCCAGTCATTTCCTTTTCCACTCCTTACCTTATTGCGATCTCCAGGGAGCCCTCATCAGAGCTAAATAAATGTCAGTGCCAGGTTCTCGATTGTCTGGAGCTGTGAGCTAACTAAACTTCTTTGTCTTATAAAGTAGCTGGACTCAGTTTGTTATAGCAAAGGACTTACACATGAGGTTTAGCTGGTAATTTCTCCCATATTACACGGTTAGTAGTTAGTAGAGACAGGATTCAGTTGAGACGTCTAGTCCTTAAGCCCATATTTTAACCACAGGCGACATTGCTTTCCTGAGTTTTATATCTTAGTGGTCACCTTCTTTGGATTTTGTTTTTAACTTATGATGTATGTTAACTAAGAAAAGTGAAAGGATGTTTCTCTTGATATGTCAAAATCCACCTAGGGCAATATGAAAGACTCTTGTCTTAGTAACTGGGAAAATGTCTTTTCTTTCAAAAGATGAAAAAGATAACAGATTATTGAATTTTTCAATATCATTTTTTTAAGAGAGCGTCTTGTTATGCATTCCAGATGGGGTGTATTCTCCGGTCAGCTCCTACTTCTCACATGCTGGGATTACATAATTTTAATCTTGAAAAAAATCTTACACATGTCATTCATTTAGACTTTTAAAACAGGTCAGTGTTACATCATAGGATTGCTTGGGAAGATGGAAAGACAGAAGCTCCAGAATTAATGTAGTTCCGCATTGAAGTCTAAATCTGGCTCTGTGGTCCACAACAAGTTATTTAACCTCTGAGTGTCAGTTTCCTCTTGGGAAACTAAGACTTGAAGCATCTGTATTTCAATGGACATGATAAATAGAGAGCACTTTGTACACAGTAGGTTTTAGAGAAATAGTATCTATTATTGTTTCCTAGCTGATGGATGAGGAAAAGGAGATACAGACTGAGCAGATAGATTCCCTGTTACCCTAAGACTCTCAGAAGTTCTTGCTGTGGCTGGGATTAAGTTGATAGTTTTATATTTTCAGTCTATTCTCATTTGTGTGGGATCATACCAGTTTTTATAATATATTAAATATTGATAAAGTGTCTTAGTCTTTGGGAGCTGCTGTAACAAAAATATCATATACTGAATAGCTCATAAACAGTGTAAATTTGTTTCTCAAAATTCTACACTAGGAAATCCATGATCATAGCAGTTTCATTATCTTTTGAGGTCGTTTCCCTGATTCACAGACAGCTATCTCTTCTTACCTCAGAAGAGATAAAGGAGCTCCTCTGGGTTCATTTATAAGGCCACTAATTCCAAAAAACGAGAACCAAGTGACTCCCTCTTGAAGACCCCACCTCCGAAAACCATCACACCAGTGATGAGGTCTCAGCATAAGGATTTGGAGTGTCCAGGCATTCAATCTACGCTGTGGACATCAGTGTCCTGGCATTACTTCCTGCCTCTGTATTCATAGCTCTTAGTCAGTTTCAAAGTATAGTTGAGTAACCATATGTTCTTTCTTTTTTCTTTTCTTTTCTTTTTTTGTTTTTAGGTTTTTTGAGACAGGGTCTCACTTTTGTGGTTCAGACTGGCCCTGAGTCTCAAACTCACATCACAGCAATCCTCCTGCCTCTGCCTCCCGAGTGCTGGGATTACAGGTGTGAGCCGCCACACCCGGCACTGTGGTATGTGCTACTGGTTGCTGCTGGGCGTGAGTCTCCATGCCCAGTATTGTATGTGGTGACCAGGGATCGAACCTGGGTCCTTGCACTTGCAAGACAGGCGCCGGAACCACTGAGCTAACTCCTCAGCCCTTCCTTACTCTTTTTTGAACTCTCAATGTATCCCTTCTACATGTACCTATTCCAGGAAATTAATCAACTTTTTAAAATTTTCTAATTCCTGGTTTACTTTCCATACCTTCACACAATATCAAAATCCAGTGGTAGTTCTGTGTTGTTTGTACTGCTTTTAAATTAATTATCTGGGCCTTCCATTTGTGAGAGAACATATCGCCCTGATATTTATTGTAATGGTTCATTTGCTTTTTTTCTTTCATTTATTTTATTTGCTATTTATTAGACATTATAACTATTTTTTTCTTATTTTTTCTATCCTGATCACAATCTCTTATATCAGCTCCCTGTAATTACCAGAGATTATTAAATTTTGTGATAGTGACCCTACCTTTTATCTTTTCAAATTTTGTGTTCCATCCCTACTCCTTTGCAGGCCTACAAGTGTGCCTCAGCATACAGCCTTTATTCTTATGCTGAAATTATAGTTATGTTGCCTGATAGTTCAACAGTCAAATATAGTCAGTTTGATTGAAAAATAGTGTGTTGTGCTAGAAAACTCACCCAGTCCAAATTTATATTGGTTTGGGTTTTTGGAGTTTTTTGTTTTCAGCTGTAGGGATTGAACTCAGGACCTTGCGCTTGCCAGGCAGGTGCAGAGCCCCTAAGCTACATCCTGGGCCTGGTAGAGGTCCTTATTGGTAGTATGGCTGTGAATCTTACTTTAAAACAAGATGACAGTCCAAATTCACAGAAGTGTTGACTAGGTTAGAAGGGCACTTGTGAAAGCATCTGACACCGTTTTTGCTCCAGGTACCCACCCCCGCCCACCTTCCTTCCACCCATTCTTCACAGCAGTAGAAGAGCTGTGGAGGTATCACAGGCAGTTGTCTGGGTTCAGGCCCAGGTGCTGCAGAAAAAGGAGCCCATTAGAGTGTATGGTGTTAAAATCAGTGAGAATAGTAAGAGATACCGCAGCTGTTGGGGTAGATAGGTGAGGCTCAGGGCTTACTAATGCCCTTCAGTGCAGCTGCTCCTCACTGTACCTACTCCTGCTTGAGATCGCATCAAACTGCAGCTGCATCTAGATTTCATCTGTGTCCTTTGTGTTGTCTGTTGTCTAGAGAAGAACTCTTGAATGTGAGCATGTCCGAGCATGTTCTTCTAGCAGGTTTTTTCCTTACTAGTGACTTTGTTGAACGGATTTAGAGGGCCCTTCCTTCCTTTGACTATAACTTGTTTCTATAACTGCTCACAGGTTGGATTCCATTGTCATTCTGTGAGCTGCTCGAGCATTATCCTTCTCCTCCATTAGCATCCCTCTTCCTCTACCCAACCAATATGGCCTTTCTTTGGCTAGTATGGTCCAACCCTGAGAATTTACTGGGGATAAATTTCCCCAGTTCACTGATCTAGCAGGCAAAGCCTTGTCCTGGATGGATGTTTGAAAAATAATGTACAACAGGGAGTAGAGTGACTTATTCCTTATCTTACCGAAGATTCTGGTCTGGTGTTTGGGATCAGACCCATTTTCCCATAAGGGAAACTGAGGACTCTTTTTATGTGAAGGGAAGAAGGAAAGGAAGCCTCTTTAATGATTTTATTGAAAGGCAACTCTTCTTTTAAATTTATTACATAATAAAATCAAAAGTAAAAAGCCAAGGGATTAGAAAAAGAATCTTTTAGTTTTTAATAAGCACAAAGAGACATTTTACAGAGGGTAACTTCTCACAGTACAACTTGCCTTTAATTTTTTTCCTACTTCTTTGACATTTTCCCTATGAACAGGAAATTTTTTTTTCCGTTCGGGATGAGATGCTTTCCAAAATCATCATTTTGTCTGTGGAGTCAGTGTTTTGTTTGGTTTGTAAGGAAAAGATTTTAAAGTGTGTTGGCGATGGCAGGATCTGCTCCGGGTCCAGCCGGTCCCTGGTGAGAAAGCTGTTTACAGCCCTAGCCATTTGATTTATGTAGAGCCAGCAAGCTCTGGATGGCTGGACTTTAGAGAGTTGGAACTGCTTGACATGGTATTAAACATTTGTATATAGGAGTGTTTTCCCCCAGGAAGAGGCACCATAGCTTTTATCAAATAAGCCCATGACCCATATTTTAGGACCATTCGGTTAAATGATCTCTAAGGAGCTGTTGAGCTTGAGAATTTATTTGAATTTTATTGGTTCCTGTCACTAGACTTTTGGGTTATGTTTGATGTCTTTAGCAATGGTCAACTATTCACTTAAATCTTATGTTTCTTTCTGCTATTTCGGTCATGCATCTGCTTATCAAGATCATCAGTAGATCCATTCCCTGCAAGAGCATCATATCACAACTCACGTTTGTCCCTGATGCCCCCACAGCTCCATGTAGTCATAAGTGACTTTTTCAGAACTGGCTGAATCTGGAGTGCGTGACTGTGGGATTAAAGGTGTGTAATTACTGTATCAGCCTACTGATTGGTTTGGCGTTGTCCTAATCCTTGAAGTCTGGATAAAATAAAGGGGGCAGAAAGAGACTGTTAAGGTCTCTTGTTGCTTTGTTCTGCTGCTATGAACTGCTGTCCCTTTGCTGTATACCACCCTGCCTTGGAGCTGACCAGTTATGGACTGAAACCTATACAAACTGTGAACCAAATAAACTTTTCCTCCTTTAATTTTAGGTGTTGGGTATTTTGTCTCAAGATGGAGAAAAGTAACTAACACTTCTGCTCTAGTTAATCACATCATAGTCAATTAAAGAAGCTTCCTTTCAGGCTGGGGATTTAGCTCAGTGGTTCTGGCATCTTCCTGGCAAGTGCAAGGTCCCGAGTTTGTCCCCAGTACCACATATCTCAGTACTAGGTATGGTGGCTCACACATGTAATCCCAGGACTCAGGAGGCTGAGGCAGGAGGATTGCTGTGAGTTCAAGGCTAGCCTGGGCCATATAGTAAGTTCAGGGCCAGTCTAAACTACAAAGCGAGACCCTGTCTCAAAAAAAGCTTCTTTTCTCATTTCTACCCATGATGAAGATCTTTTGACAAACTTTTCCCCCCAATGGCAAGAGAAGCTCTTTAGCATGAGACATCCAAGACGTGGCTCACCCGGGGCTTTTTTACCCTAGCGGGGCAGGCTTACGAAGGCTCTCATGTCACATGGTCTTCCTCTTCCATAACTTGCTACCACGCTGCCTTTTTGTGTCTGTCCTGCCTTTCACCAGTCCATTCCACAAGGTTGTGTTTTCTGGGAACCAGCTCAAGTCCTGGCTCCTCAGGGAGACAGCCCTCCTATTGTGAACACCCCTCTACTTTGGACTTCCCTGACCCTCCCTCTGTGAACAGGTACTTACTTTTGTTCCTTCTTGCGCTGTTCTTGTTTCTCCATTGAGACTGAGGGAGGGTCCTGTGCTTCTCTCCCTGATCTCTGAGGTGACTTAGATAATCCCATAGTAGCCTAATAAATGCAAAGCAATTGCAGGGGTAAAAAAGGAGTGTCTGTGTGTACTTGTCCAAGCAGCTGAGACCGAGAGGATCCAACACCTTTCAGTTTAGGTCCGTTCATGTTCTTCTCTGAATATATTTCCTGCTCTGCAGCCCACCTAGAGGAACAGATCTCTAGGCCATGACTAGCCTTAGTCCCTATGGCAGTGAATATATGCATGCTGAGCTCAGAGTCCTACTGAGGGTGAAGGATGGGGGCAGCAGGGACTCCAGGGAAAACAAATGAGTTTCTCCCCTCCTGTTTCAGAGGCATCTTACATTGACTTAGAGAAGTCTATTCATTTCCCATATTTTTGTTATTGTTATTTTAAGATAAGTGAAGTATTAATATTATCAGTTGTTTTCAGGGTAGGGATTCCGTTTTTCTTCCATCCCCCTCCCCCACCCTGACCATTAGCAGAGTGGTTGGTCTTTGGTTTGGATGAATAATTTATTCAGAAGCTGTGTGAATGATTCATGGCCCATATGCTGGAGCAACAGGATGTGGTGTGTGTGTGTGTGTGTGTGTGTGTGTGTGTGACAGTAGCATGCCATACCAAAGGTCAGAGGCTTCTCTGTGTTCAATAGGTAGTACTATGCAGACCATTCTGAGGGACAGACCTGATTGCACTTGATCTTTCTCTAGTATTCTTTCCAAGGGAGAAATTGGTGCTTTTATAGACAGGTTTTTGTAGCTGGAACCAATGTCTGGGAAAAATCAATTTAGAAATGGAAAGGTTTATTTTGGCTCATGGTTTTAGAAGTTTCTACCTGCAAGGTGGTTCCAAGCCAGAAACATCATGGCAGAAAGCATGGTGGCCAAGAGCTGCTTCTCTCATGGCCATCAGACTGGAGACAGGGAGAAAGAGCCAGACGGCAGATACACCTTTTGAAGGCAGGCCTTTCAACCAACTTGCTAATAGCCCATTCATTTACAAATTCATCACTGAGGAGGCCAGTTCCCTGATGATCCAGGCACCTTTCTTAAGATCCAGTAAAACTCAAGCTGACATGCTCTTTGCTTCATTAGGAACCAAGCCTTCAGTACAAGAGTCTTTTAAGGAACACTTCCTATTTACTCAGTAACAGAGCTTCTTCAGAAAAGCAATGTTCTCTCTCTGTGGCTGTTCACATTTCAGTTCTTCCAAACTGTTCTGGTCAAGTTGGTCAGTACATTGAAGTTTCTTATTTCTAAGCCAGTTTATCCACTTTCTTCGAGATTAACAGACACTGTTAGGGCTTGTGTTTAGAGATCACCTCAAAGCTCATGCAAAAGAGGTGGGGGTATTTTGGAGGTGACTGAATCTAGAGTGTGTAATGCTGGGATTAAGGATATGTGATTACTAAACCAGTACACCTGAGCAATGGGTTTGGTACTGCCCGAATCCTGGTAGTCTGAATAAGACAAAAGGGGCCAAAAGACACTGTTAAAATCTCTTGTTGCTGGCCGGGGAGTTAGCTCAGTGGTTCTGGCGCCTGTCTTGCAAGCACAAAGGCCTGGGTTCAATTCCCTGGTAACCACATACAATACTGGGCGTGGAGACTCACCCCAGCAGCAACCAGTACCAGATACCACAGTGCCGGGCGTGGTGGCTCACACCTGTAATCCCAGCACTCGGGAGGCAGAGGCAGGAGAATTGCTGTGATGTGAGTTGGAGGCTGAGCTCGGGGCCAGCCTGAACCACAAAGTGAGACCGTGTCTCAAAAAAAAAAAAAAAAAAATCTCTTGTTGCTTTTGTTGCTGCTGCATGAATGTTGCTGTTCTGTCATCCTGCCTTGGAGCCAGCTGATTGTAGACTGAACGCTCTACAGACTGTAAGCCAAATAAACTCTCTTCCCTTTTACTTTTGAGTGTAGGGCATTTTGTCTCAGTAATGAGAGAAACGTCACACAGCTGGTTCTATTTTTTCAAAACATTGGAGGAAAGGAGACATCTTGCTTTACTTTGCATTACAGTATTTCAGAATTTCCCAGACAGAGGGCATTTTTTTTTTTCAGATTTTAGCCTAGATACTCCCTGCTATTACATAATTCACCTTATGCGACTCCTTCACTGGTGATAGAGAATACCTGGTTATCATTCACTTTGTAAAGTTTCCTTGTTTTAGAAGAATGTTTTTATATACTTGGGACCCTGGGATTGACACCATGAGATTGAAAAGTGACATTCCCTTTCTACAAACCCTCACTGTTTTATTCATTTTGTGGGGAAAATTTGAAACTCTTATATGTCCTGAACTTTGGAAGCTAACTCAGGACAAATGAGTCTGTTTTAAAAATCCCATATCAAGGGCCAGAGAGTTAGCTTGATGGTTCTGGTGCCTGCCTTGCAAGTGCAAGGTTCCGTGTTTGATCCCTGGTAACCACATAAAACAAGTTGAGCATGGAGACTCAAGCCCGCAGCCATCAGAAACACATACCACAGTGGTGGGCGAGGTGGCTCATGCTTATAATCCTAGCACTTGGGAGGCAGAGGCAGGAGTACTGCTGTAAGTTCAAGGCTGAGCAAGGGCCAGCCTGAATGACAAAAGCCAGACCTTGTCTCTTGAATCAAGTTGAGACAGAGACAAGGTGTGAGTAAAATCCAAGAATCTTATGAAGATATGCCATTATTCTTGTTGATCTTGTATTTTCCAGAAAAGCATAGAAGTACTTCCCTATGTCCTCTAGTTATAGTTTTAAAGTTATACTTGTTATATTGAGGTCCTTAATAGATATGGAATTTATTTGCATATATTGCATGAGGCATGAGTACAGCTATAGGGTTTTCAGTAGCTTCTCAATTCTGTTTAGTGAATATGACTTCTGTTTCTATAGCAGTTTCCGCCTAGGTGTACTCTAGTGTTTTGAGGTTCTCTGTTCTATGCCATTAACTACTATTATTGACTGTATTATGTTTCTTGATGGCTCATTTTTCTTTAAAATTGGCTCATCTTTGGTTTTATACTTCCATATAAATTTAAGATTGAATTGTCAAAATCCTGAGATTTTGTTTGGAAATTTTGTTTGAAGATTTACTGACTTATTTGGGAAGGGCTGACATTTTTACAATATTTAATCTTCCCAAGATCTCTCCATTTATTTGGGATATATTTTGTCATATTGATACATGTGTTTGGGGCCTGTGGTTCTGCACAAGCCAAGGAATGAACGAAAGAAGGACATTAGAAGAAAAGTTTTTACTGGAAATCAGGAAAAGAAGGGCTGCTTCTGGATTCCCGGGCGGTCCTGTGTGGAGCTGCCTGGCCCTGCTCTAGAGCTAACCTGGATCGGCAGAGCACACAGTGCTCGTTGTTTACTGATGCCACTGATGGCTCTGTGTGTTCAAAGTGACTAATTGAGACTTACACTTTTAACTCAGTTCTTCAAGTAGAGTTTACCAGAAACTGGGATCTCAGAAGAAATTGGTTAATTTGCATTATAATGTCCTCAAAATCCAGGAACTTAGTAGGAATTGGTGGCCCCTCCCATTCGGGGTGGGGACTGCATTCTGTGCTGCCTGAGGAATTAATTCTTTATCTGAAATCCTAGTTCACTGTCTACTTTTCTGTTTGTCAGTGTGGCTGGTCAGCCCACTCTATTCACAGACCCTTCCGCTAGCCAGCTGCCTTACTTATAAGCTAACTAAATAAACCATTGTCTACAATATACTTGTTTGAGAAATTTCTCTCTTAGTACTGAAATATTTGTTTAGATTTTGTGTATGTGTCTTATAGTTTTATTGCTTTTCTGAATGAGTTTACTTCTTTTTGCATTTCCAATAAAATGATGTTAGTGTATAGAATGGTTTTTTTTTTTCTATTTTGAGACAGGGTCTTGCCTTGTAGTTCAGGCAAGTTTGAGCTCAGCTTCAAATTCACATCACAGCAATCCTCCTGCCTCTACCTCCCGAGTGCTGGGATTACAAGCATGAGCCACCATGCCCGGCACTGTGGTATGTGGTCCTGATTGCTGCTGGGCATGAGTCTCCACACCCAGTATTGTATATGGTTACTGGGGGATTGAACCCGGGCCCTTGCATTTGCAAGACAGGTGCTGGAACCACTGAGCTAAATCCCCGGCCCCTAGAATGTCATTTTAAAAAATTTGTTGGTGTTTTATCCAGAAAATATATAGAACCCCTCCACTAATTAAAATCATTTGTTTATATGTTCTCTTAAATTGTTGGTATAAAAATTGTACCAGCTACAATAACTTTCATTTTTATTTCTTTCTTATTCACCTACAGTATATTTATTTTTCTTATTTTATTGTATGCAAGAATTTTTGTGAAGGTATTAAATAATGACAGCAATAAAGATTATCTTTTTCTTATTTAAACTTCACCAGTAAGATAAATGTTCCTTATATTATTATGGTGAATGCACTTCATAAAGGAAATAAAGAATAACAGTTAAATGAGTTTCAATGATAGCTTAATACTTTCATTTAATTCATAAACTCAAGGTTTTAGATGTTCATTCTTAGATTAAACATTGAAATTTGAATGTTATTGAAAATTCAGTTTAAAAGCTTATTTGATAAACATTTGTTTTGAGAGTAATATACATACAATTTTGATGAACAATAATATTGTCATGTAAACAAAGTTTTCATTAAGTTATGAAACCTGGAGGTTTCACACGGGGGGCTATGGTTTCTTTGTAAAAATTAGGTTATATTTTTATAAAATGGAGCATTACCCTGCTGTAAAGAATAAGTTTGAGTCATTTATGCTTGAATGGACATACCTTGAGGACACACTCATAAGTGAAATAAATAGGTCACAGATGTGTAAATACTGTAACTTTTCTCTGGTATGAGAATGTGAAGATGTAAATGAGTTCTAGAATGTATGGCAGATACTGTGAAATAGAATATATTCAAAGGGAAATGGGATGTACGGGTAAGTAATGAGGAGAAAGAAAAAAAAGTGATAGAAAAGGAAACAAAGCATATGTATATAGGGGGTCAGAAGGTCATAGGGTGGGTAGGGATTGGGAGAAAAATGAGAATTAAGTCATGTCATGTACTGGTACAAATTCTCAATATTGAGGGCAATCATGATGTGCATATAGAATGTATCAATAACAGATTCATTTTTAAAAAATCAAGTTATAATACTTCCTATCCTGAGAAGATGCCTCCCACTGTCTAGTTATTGGGGGCTTGTTTTCTGGTGTCCTTGTTGTATGGGTAGATAAAACATGTCCTAGGAATTCGGGACATGGAGGAAGAGGTCATAGTGTGTGCTAGGGCTGTCTGTCCGAGAGTGCGGTTGAGGCCCTGCCACTGAACCTCTGCCTTCTCAGGGTCAAAATGAAACGAAGATGAAGATGATGGTGATAGTGTTGTGACAGTGAATGTCTGAAAGTATAATATCTTTTATGCATTATTCTAAACACTTTATGTCTGTGAACTCATCTAACTTCTAGAATAGACATATTCTATTGTAATCACTGTTTTAGAAAAGAAGAAATTGAGGCACAAGGAGGTTAAGTAATTTACCAAAATAAGTGCCAGTACTTCATAGGATTTAAGATTATTGAGCTGTCATTTGCCATGGTGACTGAAACATAGTATAGCCACAAAAGACGATAGCTGTTATTTTTCTCAGAAGTAAAATAGAGCTGAGTGGTAACAGGTAGTAATAAGTCTACCTGGAATGAATGAGACATCTGCAAAATCAACAAAATAGCTTGTAGAAGTAGTTGGACAGGAACTCTGTACTAGTACAAAAAAGACCCATACATTTCTGGACATTCACTACTTGATTTCTATCCGACTAGTTCACCATTTTAGATTTTATATATTTAATTATTGGTGCTTCATACTGTTTAAACTTTTGCTTTGCCATTTGATGTAATTGCAAGTAAATTTGTGTATATATATATATGTATATAAACTTGTCTATATATATATATATAAAATATACAAATATACAAAATAAATTTGTATGCATACATACAATTTGTATATATATGTGTATTGCCTGGTTTTGTTATGATCCCTGTGTCCAGGATGTTGAAATAAAGATATCTCCTTTTAGTCTAAGGGAATTTAAAATTTAATTTCCATATACTGTTGGCACTCTATGTCTTCAAGGTTTTGAAATCTATGGTTCAATCAATTTGGAAAGGAAATATTTTAAAAATTGTATCTGGGGCCGGGGAGTTAGCTCTGTGGTTCTGGCGCCTGTCTTGCAAGCGCAAGGGCCAGGGTTCGATTCCCCGGTAACCACATAACAATACTGGGTGTGGTGACCCACACCCAGCAGCAACCGGTACCACATACCACAGTGCCGGACGTGGTGGCTCACGCCTATAATCCCAGCACTCGGGAGGCAGAGGCAGGAGGATTGCTGTGATGTGAGTTGGAGGCTGAGCTCAGGGCGAGCCTAAACCACAAAGCGAGACCCTGTCTCAAAAAACCTAAAAAAAAAAAAAAAAAAAAAAAAATTGTATCTGTACTGAACATGCCAGACTCTTCATGTCATTATTCTCTGGAGAACTCAACTAGATATTATTCCCTAGACAGTTCAACAACTATTTACGTAGCATTTACATCATCAGAAATTTAGAGGTAAATTGAAGTGTACAGGAGGATGTGCACAGGTTATATGTTCGTACTATACTTGAGCCTCTTAAGAATTTGGTATCCTTAGAAGGGTACTGGAGTCAGTCCTCCATGAATACAGAAGGATGAATGTACATAAAGTATGAGGAGAAAACATTCTTCATGTGGTGGTACTGAACTGAATGCCAGCACAATGTCTGGCCCAAGCAAATATTCAATAGAGTACTGCCAAATAAGTGGAATCTTTCTTGTGTTATATGTAAATGTGCATCTCCTAAAAATTAGAGTGCCACGTACCTTCCTAATGCCCAGAGTCTAAAGGAAGAGTGCTACTTGTAGGAAGTAACTGTAATACATCACCATAGTAACCCTCTGGAGATGCATGCTGGAAGCAGGCAAGAAGAAAAAGGTGACTGTATTGGGGAGAAAAGTCACAGGGGAGGTGACATTGATTCAGCAGGGTGTTGAAGATGAGTAGGTGTTGCTAAGGAGAACACGAAGAAGGGCATTCTACCTTGGAAAGAGAAGGGTATCTCCCAGTACATAGCAAAAATTTGCAAAGTCCTACAGAGTTTCTATAAAGTGAAAATCTGCATAGTGGTAGTAAAAGGGCTTCTGTTGAATTCTGCAAACTGCATTGCTAAGGACTTAGATACAAGCATGGATTTGAAACTGGTATATGATTCCACAGTTCTTTTACCTACAGTCTTTCCAGGACTCAGTATTTTCTGTAGTAGAGTGTGAGAGTTCTCCTCCACAGAGCTCACACAGCCTGCGCTCTAGCTAGATGAGACTCCTGGTGGTTCTTGTATCTTGTGCTATTTCCCATCTCTTTTCTTTGGAATATGACCTTTTGCTGGCTGTTACACCATCCTTGCCTTCTCGCAGGCTGTTCACTGTTCAGCTAAGTGGTTATGACCGTGCTCTTGGTTCCTTCTCATTCTCCTTGGCTGGGCTCCCTCAGAACTTTATTGTGAACACAACTGACACCTCTGGGCACCACGGATGGTAGTGTTCTCCACCACACAGATCACTCCACACAGGTTCAAGGGCAGTGCTTATGCCTCATGGCTATTTGAACTCTTCACTCGCTTAGCATTTAGTAGTCATTCCTCAAATCTTACTGAGTACATGAATGATGAACAAATCCGTGAACGACTTACTTTTAACTTGTTACTTGACACCCAAAGTTAAAGGGGGAAGATTTCTTTAGCTCCCAGTTTGTAGAGGTTTCAATCCATAATTGGCTGGCGCCAGGGCAGAGGGACACAAAAGGACATCAATAGCAAGCAAGGGACCTTACCATCATCTTTAAGCCCCCTTTATCTTGTTCAGGCTACTTATGATGAGTAGCACTTACACCCTTCATCCTAGTGCCCTCCGGCCAGCATTGCACCATGAATCAATCACACAGCTCTAGATCCAGCCACCTCTGAAAAAGCCTTATCTAAGACTCCGTGGCTTTGAGGGACACGTGAAAACAAGCCATGAAAATGACTTGCAGAAAAGGGGAAGAATTTAAGAAGATTGGCAGAATACTTCAGGGAAACTTCTTTTTTCCTTTCTTTTCCCTTTTTAAAAATATAATACTAGAGATTGAACCCAAAACTTTCTGAGGTACCTCTTCAGCACTCTTTTATGTTATAGTTTGAGACAGGGTCTTGCTAAGTGCTAAATTGCAAGATTAGAGTTGAACTTACCACCATTCTTCCTGCCTCAGTGTCCTAGAGTGCTGGCATTATAGATGGACACCACCTTGTCTGGTTAGGAATACTCTTTTTTTTTTTTTTTTTTTTTGAGACAGGATCTCGCTTTGTAGCTCATGCTGGCCCTGAGCTCAGCCTCCAACTCACATCACAGCAATCCTCCTGCCTCTGCCTCCCAAGCACTGGGATTACAGGCGTGAGCCACCATGCCCGGCACCGTGGTCTGTGGTACTAATTGCTGTTGGGCGTGAGTCTTCACACCCAGTGTTGTATGTGGTTATGGGGAAATCGAACCCGGGTCCTTGAGCTTGCAAGGCAGGCGCCAGAACCACTGAGCTAAACCCCTGGCCCCATTGAGCCAATCTTTGTCCAGTGTTACTTCAGAGAAGGAGGCATATATCATTTCCAGTCTCCTCCACTTCTTCTCTAATTGTGCTTTTAATGTTACTGGCTATATATGAACTCCTCAAGGCCATATGTCTGTAATTTCTGAGTCCCCCCAAAGCCTTCCTTGAATGAGTAAAAGCAACTTCAGAAGACCCTGACATCTTTTTCCTTGGTTAATAGAAATCCTTTCTGAGAGTAAAAACCTCTGACTATTAGACATAAAGCCATTATATTACTTAGTGGACTGAATTCCTGTTTAAATTCATCTTTTCTCCACAGATGAGCTGAGAGTCAGGACATTACTCTCAGTCACCGTATATCAAAAGTGTATAGCAACAGTAACACTATTTTTTTTTTTTTTGAGACAAGGTCTTGCTTTGTAGTTCAGGCTGGCTCTGAGCTCACTATGTACCATAGGCTAGACTAAAACACAGCAATCCTCCTGTTTCTGTCTCCTGAATGCTGGGATTACAGGTGCGAGCCACCATGTCCAGCATTGTAGTATGTGGCACTGATTGCTGGTGGTTATGAGCCACCCTGCCTGGTATTGTTGTATGTGATTACTGGGGAAAGAACCCCTGTGCTTGTAAGGCAGGCACAGGAACCACTGAGCTAAATCCGCAGACCTCAGCACTATATTCTTTTACAGAGGTCTTAAGATAGGTCAGAGATGAAGCTAGAATTCAGGCTGTCTATTTCTAGGCCCGTAGTATTTTTTTTTTCTTGAGACAAGGTCTCACTTTGTAGCTCAGGCTGGCCCTGAGCTCAGCCTCAAACTCACATCACAGCAATCCTTCTGCCTCTGCCTCCTGAGTGCTGGGATGACAGGCATGAGCCACCATGCCCGGCACTGAGGTATGTGGTACTAATTGTCTCCACACCCAGTATTGTATGTGGTTACTGGCGATCAAACCCAGGCCCTTGGGCTTGCAAGACAGGCACCTGGAATCACTGAGCTAAATCCCCAGCCCACCCGGCCTGCAGTCTTGTAGAAAATCAAAATGCTTCCTGTTTGGTGTCTATTATGGTTTATATCTAGGATGTTTCTCCCAGAGCTTCATGCTCTCAAAGGTGGGGCTTTGGGCGGGTGACCTGCTCACAAGAGGAGATCCTCGTCAGTGAATTAGTCCTCTGATGAGCCGTAACTAAAAGTGACTTAGAGGTGAAGCCCATCTGGAGGAGCTGGGTGACTGGGGTGAGGCCTGGGAGACTTTGTCCTCTTTCCTTCTTCCATGGTCCCTCTGTGTGCCATGTGCTAAGCTCTCTTCTCTGCCTGGCTGCCCTGCCTTGGACCCAGCTGACTACGCACCGAAAGCTCTACAAACTGGGAGTCAAAATAAACCTTTTCTCCCTTCAAGCTGTGAATGTTATGGGATTATGTCCCTGGGATAAGAAAATAATTAAAATAGTCCCTGTTTCACCTCTGCTGTCCTTTTCTTCACCATCCACCGACCTGTAAGGAACACCTGTTATCTGGAGTGATGGCCTGTTGGGTGCTGCATGTGCAATAGAGATTAAGTGTCTGTAGGAGGTTTATAATGCGGGAGATGTGGGATCTTTACAGAATTTACACTCATGTTGTAAAGTGGACAGCAATTCCGCGTGTGCACGCATGCAGTAGTAGACATGCCCCTCATCGGAATTTCCTGTATCATTTTCTCCCTAATCGTGGTGTTAGGTGGTTTCCCCATATTCACCACCATAGTCTCTGTTTCATTGCAGGGGTCTGTGTTACATAGTTCTACGTATGGTAGTTTTATTCTTTGTGTGCTTAGCACTTAGTTGTCATTTAGGAAGCCTCGATGAATACTGAGCATGCTAATGAATGATCGAATGGCAGACGTGAGAAGGGGGAGAAATAGGAAGGCAGATGCTCTGCTGGCCTCCGAGGTGGCATCTTGAGATACTGAATATTTGAAGCTGAGGGAATGTGGAAATAGTGCCTGCAGAAAGGATGTTCAGACCTTCCTCTGAAGGATGTCAGCAAGCTCTCCGGGGAGAGGTGCCATCCCTATCTTTGGATGAAAGGAGAGTCCCTATCTTTTTTGTTTGTTTGTTTGAGACAGGGTTTCTTTTTGTAGCTCAGGCTGGTCCTGAACTCATTGTGTAGCTCAGGTGAGCCTCAACCTCAAAGCAATCCTCCTGCTTCTGCTCCTGAGTGCTAGGATTACAGGCTTGAGTCACCACACCTAGCATTGTTGTATGTGGTAACCAGGGATTGAACTTGGGACTTTGTACTTGCCAGGCAGACACTGGAACCATTGAGCTAAATTCCAGGCCTACAGTCCCTATCTTCAAAGACAGAGGACACTGAGAGGAACCTAAATGGACAGGCCTTAGGAAGTTTCCTTATTTTCCTGTGCTTAGCTCAGACCCCTTTGTCACATTACATTTTCCTGTAATATTACACTTTTTATCAAACCTAGTATAAAGACACTTAGTTCTAGTAATTCTTTAGGTCCTTAACTTCCCTATGAAGGCTAAACTTAGTTTAATAAATACAATTATATGATTTTTCCCCTTTATACACTGTCTCTGTTACTGAACTCTAGCCAAGAAACTAGAAGGGTACAAGAAAAATATTTTTTTTTTCTCTCTCACACAGACAAAGTATTTCAAGGATGCTCTTAAGGTCCCAAGAATCCTAACAGCTTTTTAGGCAAAAATATAGTAGTTTTCATTGTGAAATCCTCAACATTCTATTGCCACAAGAATAGTGGTTAAAAGATATGACTAGAAAAAAGGTGGAGGGAATGTCTAGGATACTGGAGTTTAGGAGGTTTATGAGTTATGAGTCTCTTCCATAATTAGATAGGTGGACAGAGAAATAAGGGAGAAGGACATGATTTCTAGTTTAGTGGTAGCAGGATTGCTGAGAGCACAAACAGAAGTAAATTGATGCTCATCTCCCAGATTAGTTAAGAGCAGCCTAATTAGCTAATGAACAGTTCCAATCCTGTGTACTGAAAAGCTGTCTCTGGGCGAGCCACAGTGCTTAGCAGCAGCTGCAGAGTGTGTGCACATGCTACCAGCAAGCTGAGGAACACATGCTAAGTTCCAACCTGTAAAGGTGGGTCATTTTGTGTTAAATGTTCTGAAAGGAATTTCCCAGAGCTTCTGCGGTCGCTAGAGCAGAGAGGCAGCAGGGCACCGTGGCTTGGACTAGGTGGGCTCACACTACAGCTCCATCACTTGCTGGAAGAGGGACCCTTCCCTCCTGGGTCCCCTGTCCTGAGGAGGGGCTTGCCCTCACCGCCTGTTTTGAGGATTTGGTCAGTGTGACCAAGGGAACATCACAGAAATGAGAGTGTGACTTCTGAGAATAGGCCATCAGAGGCATTGCCACCTCTGCTTCATTGTCTTGGATGTCTTGATCTTGAAGAACTGGAAGTACACTGGCTGAAGCCACATGGTAAGTGTCTTGGAAATCTAGAATAGTCAAGCTTCCAGATCAGTGTGATGTGAGTTGACTTCTTGATGGTGTCCTCATGAAATCTTGAACAGAAACCACCAAGGAAAGTCACTCTCAGCCTCCTGACCCACTGTAAGAGATGATAAACTATTTGCTGTTTTGAGCCAGTAAGTTTTGCTCTGCAACACATGACTTTAATAAGGGAGTATATAGATCTATAGATCTGTAGCTATATGTATGTATGTATGTATGTATGTATGTATGTATGTTGTGTTGTTTTGTTTTTGGTTTTGCTTTGAGACAAGGTCTTGTCTTGCTATGGTCTTGAACTCATCTTGAACTAATAATGTAGCCCAGGCTGGCCTTGAACTCAACAGTGATCTTCCTACCTCAGCCTCCTGAGAGCTGGGATTATAGTCATGCGCCACCTCACCCAACTCTAAGGGAATATTTTTAGAGATATTGTTAGCAACAGATTTGATTTGATAAAGAAAATGTAGGTGCATCCTTTTGATATCTAGATTTCTTTATGAAGAGAACCCAAATCACTTCTATGAAACCTTAGCCCTATAAAACTCTGTATAAGCCAAGAGTTAGTCTCCCTTCTGGGAGACTCATATTGCTTATAAGTGTATTCAAGAAACTGAAAAAGGAAGTTAGAAAGAATTTTAAAAGGATCTGAGAAGTCTTGAAAGGATTTTTGTTTGTGTTTTAGTGCAATATTTTCTGAACATGTATTACTAGGTGTTTCTTTATGAAGTAGTACTCAGGAAAATATTAGCAATACTCTGGTAGAAAATTGTTTTATAGTAATGATTCTTCTCAGACTAAGCCTAACTCAAAATCCTATAGAGAGCTTGTCAAACCACAAATTACTGCATCTTATTCCCACAGTTTCTGATTCAGGTGATTTGAAGGAGATGAGATCTTGCAGTTTTTGGAAGATCAATAGTGATGTTAATGTTGCTGACTGATGTGGGGGTTACACTTTGAGAACCAGTGTTCACACAAATTCCAGGTTCCTTGGTTAAAAACTTTAAAGAATGAGTGTGTCGATGACTAATGAGCACATAGAAAAGTTCTCAGCATCTGCATGGCTTGACTGTTTCTGTCACCGTCCTCCATCAGTTCATATGTTGACATTTCAGTCTAGTGGTATTCAGGCCTGAGATCTTTGTGAGGTAATTAGGTCATGAGTATAGGACCTTCACCACGTGATTAGTGCCTTTGTAAGGAGAGATAGAAGAGAACTCCTTTCACTATGTGAGGACAAACTAAGGAGATAGCCCTTTGAGAACTAGGAAGAGGGTCCTAACCCGGACACTAGCAATTGGCTAACACTTTGATTTTGGACTCCACGTCTTACAGAGTTGAATTTCTGTCATTTAAGCCACATGGCCTGTGGTGTTTATATGGCAAGCAGAACTGACTTAGACAAACCTGTTTGCTATTTGGGAAATGCAAAATAAAAACCGCAATGAGATACTATCTCACATTCACTAGGATGAATATAAAAACCATAGCAAGTGTTGCATAGAAATGTGGAAGAGGGGGCCGGGGATTTAGCTCAGTGGTTCCAGCACCTGTCTTGCAAATGCAAAGGCCTGGGTTCATCCCCAGTTAACCACATACAATACTGGGTGTGGAGACTCATGCCCAGCAGCAATCAGTACCACATACCACAGTGCCGGGCGTGGTGGCTCACGCCTGTAATCCCAGCACTCGGGAGGCAGAGGCAGGAGGATTGCTGTGATGTGAGTTTGAGGTTGAGCTCAGGGCCAGCCTGAACTACAAAGCGAGACCCTGTCTCAAACAAACCTAAAAAAAAAAAAAAGTGTAGGAGAATTAGGACCTTCAAACATTGTTACTAAGAATGTACGATGGTGTAACCTTTTTTGAAAACAGCTTGTTCATTTCTCAAAATGTCTAATATACAGTTGTCCCATGACCCAAATATTTCACTCCTAAACATACACTTGGGAGAAATAAAATTATATCCCTACAGAAACCTGTGTCCTAGGGCCCACAGTGTATTAGTCCTAATAAAACATCTGAGTGATAGTCTTGTTTTATTGGTCCTAATAAAACATTGACTAATGAGTGGACAAACAACATCTATCGTATGATGGATACTGTTGAAGAAAGGAAAGGAATTTCTGTAAAATATATCGAGGTGAAAAAGTCTTTCCCATCAGACCCGAAATTGCATAATCCTGTTTACACAGAAAAGTTCAGACTAGGCAAATCTGCAGGAATGCCATAATAAGTAGCAAAAGGTAGGGGCAAATTGGATGGGAGGGACTCGTGATGGCTTTGTAGGTTTCTTTTTGCAGTGATGAAAATGACTTAAAATTAGATAGTAGCAATGGTTACATAGTTCTTTGAATATACTGAAAACAATACAGACTGAATCAGGTGGGTTAGGGGGATGAATTTTATGATTGTATTTTTCAGTAGAGCTGCCGCCCCAAAAGAATGCATATAGCTTCTAATTAGGACAGGTACACAGATAGAAATATCCAGTTACTGTAAACATTGGAACCCCAGTTTAATGTACAAAGTGCCAGGTACTTCTTTTAAATGACGGCAGAGACAGGCCAGTGCAAACTGAACAGTGAGATGCAGATGGCCTTCAGCCCTCTTCTCCACCCTCCTTTCTCCTGGGAAGACAACATGTTTATTGTTTTATTGAGGCTCTGAGTGATGGGGCAGCCGCGGGCTGGCTCTAGACAGCTTGGTGATCGCAGAGTACAGACCTCGCCTCAGCTCTGCCATTCACACGGGGCAGCACATGGCAGAGAGCAATTTAAAAGGCCACCCTTCGCAGGGTTTGGGCTTTGTTTTGGTTGTTGTGATTGTTTTGCATTTTAAGAAGGCTGATTGCAGAAGTTGGCATGGTGGCTCTGGAAGCTTTGCGTGCATCAAAATCATCTGCGGCTCTTGTTTAAAATGAGGACTGTTGACCTTAATCCCCAAGGGGCAAGAGACTAGACAAAGCCAGTACCCACAGAACCCTGGTGCAGGTGATTCTTGAACCGCACTGAAAATGTGGGTGTTAGAAAATCATCCAGCTGCATTGGAAAAGTTTATAAATATGCATGGGCTGACCTAACCTTGGAGAGGATGAAAACTGGGGTTGGAGTGGAGCCTTCGCTGTCTCTGTAATGTTTATGACCTTTAATAAATGGTTTGAAACACACATCAGAAATGTTAGCTCCTGTTAAATGTAACACTACATCTATTGTATCTTACATTATTATTTTTTGGATATTGGAACTATTTCATCAGGAGAGGTATTTTGTAGCCTTTGATGTCAGGACCCGCTGGGGACCAACCACGGTGAAGCACAGAGCTCTCATTTGCGGCCATGTGTTTCTTATTGGGCTCGGGTGAGGATGGTGACCTGGGGCTCTTCCCCCAACCCCCACTGCCTTCTCTCTGTGAAGATCTGACCTCATTGCTCCCTGCTCCCCACAGGCCGCCCATCAGGGCAGGACACAGGCTTTCTCTGGAAGACAGAATCTCTCTGGAGAGAACAGCAAAGAGGAGGAGCAGGAAACCGCAGGCTGCCCTTCACGGGGTCTTGGACTACAGTAATTGTCACCGGCCTTCCTCCCCTCAGCCTTCAGGCAGCCTGGCCTTGTCTTGCTATGTCTGGGAGAGGTGGATTTCTATGTCTTGGACCAGTGCTGCTGTGGGGCCAACAGTCCAACCACTATTTTGCTGTTTCTCCAACTGTGTCCTTTTCTTGTTCCATTACCTGACTGTGCCCTGATGGGCCAGTGAGGACATCAAGGGCTGTGTGAGGAACTGGGGACAAACCAAAGGCTCTGAAGGTTGCGTGGTTGACCTCGAGCATGGAGAACGTCGGGGGGCTGTGAGGGGCTGTGAGGGCCTGTCTGCCTTGAGAGGGAAGCTGTGGCTCAGCGTGCAGGACACAGGTGACAGGGATGCAGCTGGTCCCGGCAGCTTTGTAAATGGAGAGCACACGTCCAGCAGACAAAGGCTTGGTTTGGAAGAGGGCAGGAGTCAAGCATCTCAGTTGTAAAGCAGTCTTGGGCCACTGGGCAGCCTGCCAATGTGCGCCTTCCCTGAGGGGAGAGAGTCTGGCAGAGAGTGCTCCGGTCTGCGTTAGGTGCCCTGGCCTCCTGCCAGCATCTTCCTTCTCTGAACCTCTGCCCTCCTGTCTGAGAGTGGCCAGTACCCTCCTCTGACCTCCCAGAAGCTATGGGACTGTGCAGGGGCTTACGGGAACCTGCTCCAGGCCTCAGCCCCACCACTGCCCTTCCTGTACCCCACTTTTCCTCGTGCTGCCTCTGGTTCCCCACAAAGCCGACTAGGCCTCATCCTTTTGTTTGCTCTTTCACCTTGTCCCTTTTTCCTTTTCTGCTCTCTGTGAGTGTGGAAAGCTTTTAAAGGTTCTGGAGTTACACGGGACTGTTGGAGACGGGAGGAGAAGGGGGCTCTCAGTAGACACCAGCTGACCCGTTCAGTCCTCGGTTGTGGGAGGTCTAGGTCCACTAGACATCTGCCATCTGTAGCTCCTCAGCGACGTCTGGAGACGGTCCCCACCTGTCAGTTCCTGCTCTGCCTGTTCACGGCGACTGTGTATCTCTCAGAACACGAGGTGCTGTGGGCATAAGGGCTGGGTCATTTCCTACCCTAGGAACTTGGGGGTTGGATGTTAGACCTGGAGTCGGGAGTGGTGAGGCAGGAGTGGGCCTCCACTCTCATTTGCATCCCTCACAGCTGACAGTTTCCTGAGTCCTGTCTTGGAGGTGTCTGTTTTTACCTTTCAGTGCCATTTCCTCTCCAGCCACCAGCATGTCTTTTGTGCCTTGGAGGGGGGGATGTTATGGCTTCCTGGCTGGCTTCATGGTTCCAATTTCTCCTTAATGTGCGTTGCCTGTGAGGAGAATTTCTCTGCAGCCCTTTATACAGTGAGCTTTACTCCTCAGTGGGAAGCTAAGATGTCTTCTTATCCCCTGTGGCCTTGAATGTGCCCACTTTGGTATGGCCTTCCAGTTGTGGTCCTGGGGATTGAACCCAGGAGCCTGTGAATGCAAAGCAGGTGCTCCAGCTCTGAGTGACCTCCCGATCCACCTTCTTCAGATGTGACGCTGCCGCCCGCACTCTAGCTGTCCACACCCCCGCCCTGCTCTGCTCCCGCGGGCACGTGCCCAGTACCCTGACTGTCACTCCTTGCTTATGAGCTGCTCGCAGCCCCTGTCTCGCCCCTCTTTGCACCTTGTGAGCCCTTCCAGTCTCTCCCTGTCCGTTCCAGTCTCTCCCTGTCCATTCCAGTCTCTCCCTGTCCGTTCGCTGGGATGTGAACTGGTCCTTCCGCCTTTGGAGCCAAGCTTTGTGGAAATTGGGAGAGAGGTTGAAGAGCTTCAAGTCTAGCTCCTCTCCAGGGACTCCAAAAGAGGAGATGACTTTCCTGTGACCATCTGGAACATCTTCCTGGTACTGGGCCTCACATTCGCAGTGCTGAGCTACCCCCATCACCACATGTCCCACCTTGAGTGGGACACTTGCCCACAGATGACTAGGATGTTGGCGTTAGAGAGCCAGTGGCAGTAAGAACAATATTTGAGGAGGGTTTCATACTTGTCATGCAGTTAACACTTTATTATGGCCTACTATCATTCTTAATGTCAGTTCTACACATCAAGCCCTGTATTGCTTCAGAATATAACACTGTCTTGTTTGCTAATTACTTGATAAGCGGAAGTGGAAACTATCTTAAATCTCTTTTATAGCCCATAGCATCTTGCACAGTTCCAGGTGTGGAGTGGACTCATTGTCTACTTGCTGATTCAATGCATTTTTAAGGCTGGTTCCAGGGAAGACTTGCCCTGAGGCTGTTGGTTATGAGGGAGACTTGCCCACCCACATCATTAGTGACTTTACCTTAATTCTTAATCTGAGGCCTTTGGAAGCCACCTGTTCAAATTAGATATACTTTCCCCTCTGCTCTCATAATACTTTATTAGTATTTTTGTTTTTATTCATATCATATGGGTAATTATGAGAGACTCTTGCCTCCTCCTGGATTTTCAGTTTCTGTGGACAGTAAGAGTCTTTCAGATTTATTTGGCTGCATAGTGTCTGGCATGTGACTGAACTCAATACCTGATTGATGAATATTATGAATAACAATGTAGTTAATAATGTTTTATCCACATGTGGTCTATCTGCAAAACCCAGGGCCTCCTTCCATACCATGGCCAAACTCGAGACTGGGACTCAGGCCAGGCTGGGAGGATTTGGGATGATTTCCCAGTGAGCAGAGATAGCTGTGTGTCTCTGAGCACATCTCTAACCACGTATTGGCTCAGCCTGTTCCTTCATCAGCCCAGATAATAAAGAAAAGACATTTTATCATGTACTCTGTGGCACACAGAATAAAGGAAGTGCCAGGTAACAAGCTATAGCAGCTTCTCTAAGCACCCAGAATGAAGTGATGTGGAGAGGTTAAGTATGTCTAGGAGCAACAGAAAGGAAATCCAGACATAAAAGGGATGCTTGATTCAAAGCTTCTGCAAACTGAAAATTTTAAATTCATTTTATAAATAAAGAAAGTAAAATCCCTACAAGAAAAGTAGTCCAGAGACACAGGGGTGGCAGAAGAACAGGCTCAGAACGAGCAGCGTGAGCTCTGGTGTGGCTGTCCCTGACATCACAGCTCCCTCTGTGGAGAGCTCTTAGAGGTAATGCCACCCAACCAGGCTGTCCAGTGCTGCTTTGAGAAACAGAAGTGATTGGATCAGATGGAAAATGAGTCACCAACGGGCTAGAGAGGCAAAAAGACAAAGGGCTGAAGAGAGGGATTAGTGATATATCCTTCTAATTCTGATTACTTTCCCAGTCTGGCAAAAAAAAAAAAAAAAAGAATAGAGAAGGCCAGGACCATGCTGCAAGTCAACACGGTGGGTGGTCGGTATCAGCTCACCTCTAGGTGCTTCCTGATTCCTTCACTCTTTCCCTTATAATGATGTTGCTTTAAGATTCTAGAACTTTCAGGAAACTTTTAGGACAAAGACTGCCTCTTTAGGCTCCCCTAGGTGTGCATACATAGTATTGTCAGACTTCCGTAGAAGATGTTCACGTGCTGTGTGTGGAGCTGGGAAAGGAAGCCACAGAGAGCGGGTGCAGTCACAGGCACATGTGCTGTATTTGCAGAATAGCAGGCGCATAGTTCACGAGGACTGTAGTCTGAGGAGCGGGAGGAGATGTGCTTCCAGATATAGCAGGGCGAGCCAGCAGGAACATGAGGGTTCTGGGTGCCATGATACTGTGGTTGGGTTTTATTATGAAGGCAACGGGGATCATTAAAGAGGAGACAGGAATATGAATATGAATAGTTATGAATCTTTGAAAATAGAGCCCCCTCTTTCACTTGAATTCTTGCCCTGGTGGGTGTGAATATGGGGAGTGTCATTAGGGAGGAAGGGGGGAGGCTGCAGCTCGAGGGACCTTTAGGAGCCCGTCTCTTACAGATCGAACAGAAAAGTGGGAGGGTGCAAGTTGGTACCAGAGAGGAGGAGACAAGTGGAGAGGAATTTAGGAATCTTTAAACTTAAGGGATAGAGAAGAAGATCAAAGCTGAGTCCTAGGGTTGGGCTGGGGGAGGTTGGTGGCTTTCTGCACTGTGAGATGGTAACAGTCTGGTGGGCATCAGCCTGGTGGGCACAGCATGAGGACAACCGTGGCTTTGTGAGTTTGATGCACCCTTTCAGCCTCCAGGTTACACTCCGGTAGGAAAGTTGGGGCTCAGGCCAGGGATCTGCGTGGATCTGGGGATTTCACCATGGTGTGATGGTAGTTGAACCATAGACAGGGCCTCAGATTGTCACAGGAAAGTGGGCAGAAAGAGATGAGGCCAAGAACAGGTTTCAGGGGACATGTGAATTAAATAGGGTCTGGACCATCGGGGTGGCCTGGGATGGAGGCCGACAGGGAGCCCATGGAGAGTGAGGAGGTGGGGGAGATGGTTAGCAGGGAAATGAGAGCAGAAAGTGTTTCCAGAGAAAGGGAATTCTACCAGCTTGAAATAAATGTGAGGCGAACAGGCACTGGTAGCATTTGTTTGAGAAATTTTGACCTTTCTGTGCTCTCTTGCTAGACGTAAATGCCTGTTCTCTATCGTGCAGGCCAGGTACAGGGAGGGAGTCATTATCGCCCTGTGTCATAAAGTCTGTGCGTAAAACTCCTCTGGTTCTGGGCTTTTGTCAAATGGCAGGGAAAGAGTCCCTGGTTACTTCTTATTGAGGAGGAGAGGGGAGAGGGCCGGTGTGAGGAGCAGTGCCTTCATTTTAGACAGGCTTGTAGAGCTCCTTGGAAGGTAAGTATTGTTATTTCTACATAAATAGAAAGTATTATTATTATTGCATCTTCATGCAGTATCAGAGCCTAACACTGGAGTCCTCAATACCGTGTATTTATTTCTTTGGGGTTTTGGAGAGTGGGGAAGGATGGGATATTTAGGTTGCTAAGTGATTGTGCTTCTAAAAATGAGATTCCCCCGTGGCTCTGTTGTTTTGGTCTGAGTAGGAGGGATGCCTATGTCAAATTATGGAGATGAGTCTGGCCATATCTTGAGGTGGCCTCAGGGCATTGTGTGAGGAAAGACAGGATAAACTGTCCTGCTCTGTCCTTCTACCTGCATCCCCTTAGGGCCCACTACTTTGGAAATTGCAGGAAAAACTGGGCCTCTTTCTGCTTGAATTGAAGAGCTTTGCCTAGGCAGGCAGGCCCAGTAGTTGCTATGGTGACGATGGGTGGCTGGGGGAGGTAGTGGTGCAGCTCGTGGCCTGTGCGATTGTGGTCCCCATGTAGACTGCCTGGAGCCTGGGCTCCTGGTACTTTGGCAGTTCTTTTAGGATTCCAGAGGGTGCCAGAATCTTCAGGCTGGCTGGCAAATCAGCCAGCTGAATCCTTCATAGTTGAAGGCTAAATATTACAGGCCAAATTCTGGAAAGCATTTATGGGATTTAGAGCTACACAGCAACTTTGATGGAGGAAGGCGTGTGTGTGCACGGGGAAAAGGGGCCGAGGTAGTGGACTGAGGTGTGAAGACAGCCTTTAGGATTTTGTAGCATATCAGTAGCCCTACTCCTGGGCACCAAGCCCCTGCTTGGACTCTCCCTGTGGGGGGGAGCCCATCACAGGGCAAAGCACATCATTCCATATTGGGTAGGCCCTAGGTTTTACTCTTTCCTTTTGGTAAAATCCGGCCCCTATGTGACACACTGGCTCAAATTATGCAGTGAGCCAAGCAGTATAGGCTTTTATCTATTTGCTGCGAAGAGATACCTCAACTATTTCTCATCTCATGTCATTTCACCATCCCTTGAGATGACTCCATACCCCAGGTTTCTCGCTATTGATCTTTAAATATTTCACCCAGCTGGTTATAGTGGCAAACAGTTAATCTTAGCATTTGGGAGGCTTAAGTGAGTCTGAGGCCAGGTGGGACTACACAGTGAGACCCTGTCTCAAAAGCCAAACCAAATAAAAAATGACACCCAGAATGGAACGTAGTGCTCTACCTGGCTGGCCAGTGCAGAATACTTCAGGACAGATGCCACTGCATGTCTGTGAACAGTGTGTTATTTTGTAGCGCCCTGATCACGCCACTGGATGACATGGAGCTTGTGGGTGAATGTCACTACTAGAACTTTCACATGTGAGTGTGATTAGCTGACACTGTTCTCTACCTTTGCACTTTTTTTATGTGGTTGCGTTTAAGTTGATAAATATGTTGAAATTAACAGAAATAATAGAACTGAATTAAATAGGGTCTGGACAATGGTACAATGGTACAACTCTTTTCAGCCTCCTTGTAGGCTGAAATTATAATGTAACAATATTAATACCTAATATTTGCTGCTTACTATTCAATCATCTAATAATTACTTTTGAGATATTTTCTGTCATTATTATTTTTTTAAAAATTAGTTACTAATATGTTTGCAGTATACGATGATACTTTTAGTGTGGATATTTGGTACATGACCACAACACATCCCGATCCCTTTTTACGTTCCCTTCCCCTGCTGTCTCCATCCCTCCCCCATCTCTTGATTCTCTTCCCCCTTGCAGTAGATCTATCTCTTTCCTTTCATATGTCTTTTATTGAGCTCTTTATTTAGACTTTGGATTTCTCATATGAGACTTAAGCTTGTATGTTTGATTTATTTCATTTAACATCTGTATTTTTAAGGTGCATCTATTTTCCTACAGACGTTTCCAGTCTATCCTTCTTTATGCAGTGTCGTACTCCAGGGTGTGTGAACACATTTTCTTTATTCATTCATTAGTTGATGAACATATAGGCTGCTTCCAAAATTTAGTTATTATGAATCATTGTCTTTTGATGAGGAAATGGAATCACAGAGTTTAGGTAAGTTGCAAAAGGTCACATAGGCTCTTAACCAGCAAAGTCAGTATTTAAATTCATTCGTTTATTCACTGATCAGTAAGATTTAGGAGAAACTTCAAAAGTTGGAGACTCATCAAGTGGTACTTATTACCATGGTGACAGCGTAACGAGTGGCTTGCTGAAGTCCAGAGATACCAAGTCTGTGGTGTTTTCTAATGAGTTTGTCCAGTCATTGTATTTTTTTTTTTTTTGAGACAGGGTCTCCTTTTGTAGTTCAGGCTGGCCCTGAGCTCACTATATAGTACAGGCTGGCTTCAAACCCACTGCAATACTCCTCTACTTCCCCAGTGCTGGGATTACAGGCATGAGTCACCATGCCTGACATTGTGGTATGTGGTACCGGGGATCAAACTTGGGACCTTGCACTTGCCAAGCAGATGCTGGAACCACTGAGCTAAATCTACAGCCCAGTAATTGTATTTTAAAAGATAGCAAATTAGCTGGGATCAATATCTTCCCAGAAATACCATGCTAATTCCTGGTCACTAAAAGCAGTGACAGTAGTGATAGCAACAGTGCTCATGCTGCACTGTCCCGACACTGAGCTGTGCATTATTTATACATTATATGGTGTCTGTTTTCTCATTGTGCCAAACTTGGTACCTATGTGCTGCCAGATTACAGGATGATGATGAGCTCCCGGAGTGTCATTCTTAAAGGTTTTTTTTTAATCAAGATATTTCCCCAGTTTTCTAAGGCATATTTTTGATTCTATTTCTCACAAGCAGCTTGTTTGGATATTCTGTCAGTATGGAGTCTAAATGGGAATTGACTTTGGAAGCAGGAAACTGGGTTCAATGCGTGATTCTGCTACAGCCTTTAACCTGTGAGCCCAACTGCAAGTCGTTCCACCCTGGGCCTCAGTCTCTTAACATGTGTCTTTTGGAAATTCTCTCATAGGATGTAGCTTCCTGTTGTTTCCGGTCGGCAGGGGGCCTTCATTAAAGAACCGCAGCATTTGTCTGGAGTTGGGAACACATCACACACATTTATTTGCATTTTCTTGTTCTTCCTTCATCCCTCCTTCCACTCCCACTCCCGCCTCCTCCGCCTCAGTGAAGGAGAAAGAAGTTCTAAAAATCTCCTCCTGTCTTTACTCTTTAAATTCTGTCAAAGGAATGAATGTCCCGAGGCTGACAGAAACAGGGGCCTCATCCAGCCAGTGGTTCTGGAGTGGCATTGGTGCACTAAGTTCTCCAGCTGCTGAGACCAGCTTTGGTGTGCCAGGAATGGTGACTGTGTGTCTTCCTTCACTCCAGAGAATATGCCCAAATGAAGATCACTGCAGTGGTAGGACCACAGCACGGTATGAGTTTCCCAGGATATAAATGGTTATATACTGGAGTAGTCCATGTGTCTTTTTGTTGGATGTCTTTTGACATCTTTGTTCTTCTGAGGTAGAGGGGTACATGCACCTTGATGTGGAATTCTGACCCCAGAACAATGAATTCTTACACATTTTCTTCCGATGGTGCTTCTGCGAGATCACCTTGGGTTCTGTGTCCCTCAACAGCCTCCCATAAAGCAAGAATATAAACCAGGAACCAATACTTTAGGCCCCCTTCACCATCTCAATACCTCCGGACCGATGCAAGGGGTGAGAAGGCCCCTCTAGGTGAAGGTGGGGAAGCAGTCGTTATAGTCTGGTTTGTATCCTCTGGACAGCTCATGCCTAGAGCACACCTCTAGACACCTGCTTGTTGGTTGCCCTCTTTCCACACATAGGACCTGCTTCCCCTCACAGCAGCTCATCCTGAACTGAAGATTTACTACCTGTACTACATTTGCTCAGGAAGTGTCTGGCTCAGTCCACACTCAGGGGCTGATGGGAAGAAGTCAGGACAGAGGACACTGTGGTCATATTGAGGTAATGAAATACTCAAACTTCCGGTTCTGCAGGACTCAGGTGCCTAATTACTAGAGTGAAGACAGAAGCATGTTTGGCACAGTGGAAGCGGCTGCTGCTACAAAGAGGTGTAAAACACAGGTTTGGCGAGAGCTAGGGATAATTTGCTACTTCACAGCCTCGGAGTTCACATAGAATTTTTAGTACCACTTCCCGTTTCTTTTCTGTTAAATATGTCAGGGAAGGCGAGATCAGCAGGCACAAGCATCACACAGTGATAAGAACAGAAGTGGAACTGTGTCCCCAGGGGCGCCAGGTGAAGGGACTCAGATGAGGCCTTCTGGGGTGTTTGGGTGTCATCTCATGGAGGGGTGGGGTCGGTATTCCTACTCGCCTCCCTGGGCCCCTGGGTGCCAGCTTCTGGAAGGCTCAGTTCGCTGTCCAGCCAAGTTCAGACCTTCCTTCCTTGGGGGAGGACCTCCTACCAGCCTTGATCCCTTCCCATGTGTCTCTCCCTCCTGCTCATTTCGCAACTACTGCTGGTGACTTTTCTGGAGCATAGCTTTGCTTGTGCTACCTTCCGGGGCTCCCCACCTGCAGGAGAGGGCAGATCTGGCTCATCAGTGCTCTTGACAGAGACTCGGGCTATACTGAAAGGGAGAGAAGGGTCCCGTAGGACACAGTCAGCCACTCGGCTGACTGTGGCTGTCATCAGGGTCTCAAAGATGTACCAGTCCGGCCCACTTCTACATTCAGTCCTGGTCATACTACTGCTTCGAACCAGAAGAGTTATAGATTTTTTTTTT